>JAPKID020000809.1:0-16500 GCA_026931265.2 Tropidonophis doriae | reverse complement strand
CCAGAATAAAAATACATGAATTTATATTTTTGTGATTCCAGAATATTCTAAACTATACAGAAATCATATTGTGATCTGACACAAAACTGTAATCATGGCAATTAACTTGAAAGTTATGGTTCAAAAAATCAAATTTATGCTTTTTATAAATGTTTGTATGAATATGTAATTTTGTTTCATTTGTAGGCTAAAGCTGTTCAATACAGGAAACTTATTTTTAATCCAATTACTTAGCTTAGGCTATCTGTTGTAATTTCCCTAATGTTCAAAATTCAAAGGACTCTACCCTGCCTCTCTATTCCCCCTGAGGGCCTCACTTGTGTTTAATTGTGTATCAGAATTTTCATCTCTAAGCCCTCAATTACCACCCAATTCCACTCAGTCTACTTCAAGTCTTGATTCTTTTCCTTTGCATTTTCTTTCCTACATATTTTGGATTCTAACCATTATACTATCTTGATGTCATAGCATTGCAGAATAATTCTTCATTCTATATTGAGAAAAGATCAAAACTGTACAAAAGTCCAACTTGTTCGTATTGTTTTATTTTAATTTACCATATTATTAATGTCAGAGGAGAAAAAGATGACAGTAAACTACAGAACTTTTTGAAATTAAAATATTTGAAAATTCTAGCTGATAATACATTAAAAAGTGAGGAAAGTTCTGGTTCTTCCATTTTTTAAAAATTACATTTTCTTCTGAAATTTGAAATGATCTTTATAGCTAATACAGTGACATAATTGTGAAGCCCCAAATTGGTTCTCCAATGCAATAAATATTACATAAACATAATTATAGTGATATAATTACACACAATCCTTGATGCTGAGATGCAATTAAACTTTTAAGTTTAAAACATTACCATAGTTTATAGTTTCTTTTAAAAAGTAGCTCCTTCATAATACAAAATAAATTGTAAATATACTATCATATAAATCAGAAAAAGGGTATTTTGTTTTTACAAAAAAAAAAACCCTTAGCATCTTTTACAAAGATAACTGATCTGATGAATGATGCTTAGGAAGACACCAGGTGGCAGTATATATATTGTGTTATTGGCAAACGAGAACAAGCATAAGTAAGATGAAACATGTGGCAGAAAACTGAATGATAAATGATGTTACTTTCATTTATAAAGAACATGAGAACTTTTAGAAGTCTTTTCTTTTCTTCCATCCAACACACATCCAAATTCCCCTCTTCTCTACCTTCCTGCTAATATCGAATAGGAATGCTAAAGAGGGTTACTGACCTAGCCTACCTGAAAGGTTGACAGCATAATAACTTCAAATTGCATAATCTAAATAAATTTACAGACATCAATATTTATTTCTGACTTGTATTGGATATGTTTTAAGTGGTCATTATAATTTTGTTATTTTTCCTGTATTTTCTTGTGAACCGCATTCAATAATTGTGGGAAAGTGCAATAGAAATGTAGTAAATTAGTAAATTCTATTATACTATGAATAAATTGGGATACTCTTCTTTACAGTTAAGAGAAAGTGCTATCTCAAGAAAACACTTATTGTTTAATCAATTTTTGCTGCCTTGTACCCTTATATTTAAAGTCACATATGGTTATTCCATTGATAGGGTTAATGAACATTTGTCATGTTGACAAATTAATAATGTCAAAGAAACAGGCACAGATTACTAAATAGAACAATTCTTGAAATGGTTGAGTTACGATCTGAATAAGCATATTTTTTCAAGAACAATGACACAAATAATTTGATGATACTCTAATTCTCATTGTTCACATTATTGTTTTAACTGCTATCAATTATTACTGATAGCTAATAGAAGAGAAATACTAGACATTCTGGGACTTCTGGCCATGGAATGAATTATAATGTGAAAAGATAGGAGGGGAAAATTCCAGTGCTCTCTATTTTAATTTCTCAGATTTCCATGACAAATGAAAAGGTTATTATATATCAAGTAGGCAAACAAATAATTCATTGGCATCTTAGCTTATTAATGCTACATTTGCGTTCCATATAAGGTTGTTATCATTTGAGATTGTCATAAGCTTTCAAGAAGTGCTATAAACTAAGAACAGCTGAAGTGAGAACAATCACAAAGTGGATTCCGCCCCTCAGATCAGCTGCTTGGAAACTGATTTGAGCTAGTAATGTTTCCACAAAGATGAATTCTTATAGCATGAAAAATAAACAGAATGGATGGTATACATCATGGATTTCTTATTTGATTTGTTTGATATTATGTTAATGTATATTGCATATGTAAACCCAACTTCTTTTTGTATTTATTTTTGTCTATGTTTTGTACGCGGGAGCCAGTTTGGTGAAATGTTTAAAGCGATAGGCTTAGTCACCTTACACCAATCACTTTCTCTCTCTCTCTCTCAGACCTAAGAGAATTAGGCAAACCAATTATCGAAAACCTTGTCAAAAGCTGAAGGGTCTAGTCCAAGCAATGCTTAGGCATAATAGCTAAAGTTATTGTATTGGTTTTTTTAAAAAAATTAAGTTAAATAGCACCTGTATAAAAATAAGTGTTTCTATTATAATATGCAATAAAAAGCAATATAGCAAATTACATCAGTTGCAACTATTTATCAGTGATGGAGCTATATAGCATTATTCTTCATAAATTCTCATATTTAATCTTAGGTGATTTTCATGATTTAAAGCTGTGTTTAAGGCTTGCGTTTTTCCAGCTACACTAATTGCTCTTTTTGGTTAATAATTGGAATCATGCCGTCCACAACATCATAGCAGTACAACTGGGTAAATTGCATTACAGTTCTAAAAGTTGCCATCTTAAAAGAGAGGTGTGTTTTTAAAAAATCGTGCAATTTATCAGAACCTACACAGCATTCAATTTTTGAAATTATAGGAAACGATCTCAGGTAAAGGTAATTTTCTGCTAAGCTGGATATTATACTGTTATACAGTAAGTATATTCTGATATTTCAGATGGGATTCTGTATTCCTACTTTTTAAAGTCCTGCACAAGATGGCAGTATAATCTGTAAAAATAAATGAGGTTGGGGGCAAGCAGCTTTATATAACCCCCCAACCATACCCAACTCTAAATCTATGTAATAGGAAGCAACAAAATGACTATAAACACAAAACAAAATGACTATAAATATAGCTTGAGATATATTTTTAAATTGTACTTTCTGGATGTTCTATTTTCTTTTACTGTCTTTCTTGAGTTCCTTCAAAGAAAGGTGGAATAAATGTGATTTATATAAAGCGATTTATGTATGTGTAACAAGAATCATTTTTTCAATTTTTACAACATGTACATATTGGAACAAAGATGAGATTTTTTCCATCTTCCGTATCTTTCTGAAAATGCATTTTTGAATTGAAATTAACAAAACTGTTGTAAATAAAAAATCTAGGTTTCATCAACACTGTTTGTGACTTTCACACTTTTCTATCATTACAAACCACCCATGCAACTAAAATTGATTACCAACAGGACCTAAATTATTAGTTCTTAAGATATATAGACACAGAATCACTGTGTGTGAGTTTGGGCAGCCAAATCAATGTATTTAATAAATAAATATTGAATAATAATAATAATAATAATAATAATAATAATAATAATAATAATAATAATAATAATAATAATAATATTGTATTTGAATTTAAATGTTTCTAAAAAAGAAAGAGAAAAAATATTATTTTCAAAAAGCTCTATTCCTTGCTTTCTATCTTCTATTCTTCCACAAAAGCAACAATTGCTTCAAAGTCATCTACACAATAACAACACAAATCAACTACTGTGACAATTATCCTAGTTTTAGAAGCAATAGTTCAATACAGTGACGTGTGGTGAGGATGATGGCTGGTGAATCACTGAGGTCATCACAATCAGATTTACAAACATGAGTCGCACTCTGTGGCTGTCGTCACTTACTCTGCTGCCGCTGAGTCACAGGAAGAACAAGCGCCCTCTACTATGAGGCAGGAGAACTGCGTGCCTCACCTAGTTGACTTTTTAGGCGTTTTATGACCACTCAGCACAAGAAACACGTTCCACACATAGTTGTTGACAAAAAACACTCCATTTTCATATTATATACATCAGCTAAACTATTAAAAGCGACATACAGAGAGACAGCAATACGGTCTCATGTAAAACAGTTAAGCAGAGTTATCCACGGTGAGGCAGCAGCTAGCTCAGCCTCACCTGAGCTCTCACCTGATATTCTGAGCTCGCTGCAGCCTCACCGCAAGCTCTCACCTGACTAGTTGAACGGTAAATGTGAAAATTCTGCAATTTTAATACCAAATAATGTAAAACTGGTGACGTTAAATGGAAAATAACTTTATGGTACAGATGAGTAGATAAATACAAGCATTAATTTACTTTTTCCTTTTACAATTTTTTTTCTTTTCATGATGAGAGCGGTGAGGCTGTGCCTCACTTGCCTCACCTGACTGCATGTCACTGGTTCAATATACCTTTATTTCTATTCTGTTTTGTTTAATCAGTTACCTATCCAAAAGTGTTGAAAAACTTTGCCAAATATGTTTTAAAACTTTAACATACAATGGTAGAGTAGGTGGATCACCTTGATATACATGCCTATTCACATTATCAAAAATTGCCTGCTCTCCCCTGCCTCTCCAAACAAATTGAAAAGGATAATATGCTACTAAATTTATTAGTGAAGAGGAAAAATCCCAAGGCAGGAGGGAGGTTGGGCAGCACAATCCTTGGTTCCTAAAAGTAGTCTTCAGCTTACAACCTGAACTCAAATTTCTGATAACCATGCGCCTGACATCACATGATCACAGGCAGAAAACCTTGGTCATGTGACTGAATTATTATGTTTTTTTGTCAGAAACCAGTATTTACTTCCAGTTTCTGTCAAAAAACACCCATCTCTCCCAAAAATACCCATATTCACTTAACTATGGCATTTCCTTAATGACCATCGTGATTCATTTACCAATCACCAGCTATAAAACTAGGTCATAAAATTAGATCTGGTCATGTGGTGATCCACATAATGTCTAGCAGATGTTATGATCATAATTCCAGGCATAATTATAGTCATAAGTTGAGAAGTATCGATACTCATTCTTAACGAAGAAAAAGAGCCTCACCAGGGCTAGTTTTGTGTAAGGATCAAGGCAACAGGCTAGAAACCAGGGCAAGCTGGTAAATTCTAATCCTACCTTAGGCACAAAGCCAACTGGGTGACCTTGGGCTAGCAGTAGCATAGCTAGACATTGACCAGGTAGCTGGTTAGACTCATGGGACCCAGATGTATTTAAATGTCCATTAAAATATTTCCTTAAAACCAAGAATATGATGAAAGAAAGATATTAAATCTTTGGTTTGGGCTTTTCTTTTTTAGCAATGAATATCTCTGCCCCTAAGAAATCCTGGAATGTTAAAGAACAATATTAAATATGCGATCATAAAACCTTTAAATCAATGTTGATTCATGATTGCCTGGACAAGACTCTGCAGTTTTCTTGGCAAGATTTCAAAAATAGTTTGCCCTTGACCACTTCTTAGGGCTCAGAGAGAACTAATGGCCCAAAGTCACCCAGTTGGCTTTGTGCCTAAGGAAGGATTAGAATTTACCAGCTTGTCCTGGTTTCTAGCCTGTTGCCTTGATCATTACACCAAACTAGCCATTACACAAAACCTTTGCAAAACTTGTCAGTTTAGATATGCATTATTTAAATGCTCATTTTAAATAGTGTGATAAAGAGAGAAAATAGATGGGTGCAACCTATCAATTGTTTCAGCTCCATCTATTATTGAAAATGTGGTCCAGTCCTCAACACCTGCAGATTATTCTCAATAGAAAAAGGTAAGCTGTAAATATATGACTAAATACTATAGTACGCTATGAAAGAAATCTTTATTTGGGAAAACATATCCACAGTAGCAGAAGTGGCTACCAAACACGTAGATCTCCAGATTTTTGCAAGATTTCACTGTTTTTATTTATTTGATTTACCTCATGCTTTTTATTTAGGATATCCCAAACATATGCACAAAAAATGATTGCTGGCAAATGGTTATTCAAAAATTGAATATCTCGCTACACTAGCAAAAGAAAACATTCAAACTCAAAAGGCTGTATTGCTCTCAACAACTACTCTTCACTTCAGCTCTCCATTCCAGAAATTCTTGCAGCTTAATACCAGCATACCTCAGAAGTCACATTCACCCCCAAAAGGTCATTTGCTCAGTAGAAGATTTAAACAAAAACCAATCCCTTTTGAAACCAAAGGGCATGCTTATGTAAAATAACCCAATGGACTCTTGAGTAAATTGCATTCTCCTGGACAGGAGCCATGCTTTGAATACCAAATAGTAGACATGATCAGTGCCCAGGATAGATGCAGTGCCAATTTTTAACCAAGTTTGACTGCCATAGAGTATTTAAGTTTCAAAGGATCAAGAATGGACTTTATGTGAGCGCTTCAGATTTCTTCTCATGCTGCACTTGCTTTCCCTTCTCTAAGAATCTGAGATTCTGCAGTTTTAGATTTGATAATGTCTCACACAAATGAAACAAGTAATGCCAATATACTTAGTCTTCTATTTAGATATCTGAGAGGGAAAAGTCTGTCCTATATTGGCATACTGGTTCATACTCATTAGATTGTTTTTTCCCATCTCGATCCTTACAGATGTTTCAGAACAACTATTCTTATCAAAGTAGATTAATCATGTGCTACTGGGCTGATGGGAAGAGTACTTGAATATATTGAGACTGAACCAGATTGGAAAGTTCTGATCTAATAAATATGAATCACTGAATAACATCAGAAGAATAGCCCAAACATGTCTCTTAGCAATGCATTTTTAAGATTATCTTTTTCCCAGCATCTGAAGGCTTTCTTCAGGAAATGTGATATTTCCTGTATATTTAGAACTATTCAACCACTCAATTGTTCCAGTCACTTTTTTCATCCATTGGTTATCAGCCAAATAAAACAAGAATGAGAATGGAAAAAACAATATACAATACACACATATTAGAACCTAATATTTATTATGTATGGACTTAATACATTTTTGAAGCAAGTGTGTGCTACAAATCACATGTTTCTATATGGGACTCATTAGTATATAACAAAAAATAAATAAACTGAAGAATTTTAAATCCTCTATATGGCCCAAATTCTGCAAACATTTGTACAAATGGTCAATTATGGATTATTTTTTGATGCAGATAATCCAAAAAACTAACCTTATTGATTTTATGAACATCTTTCTGTCACACAATTCTTATTCCACGATTAACTTGCAGTTGGAGTTGACCAATCTATTCAGACTATTTCAATTACTATTAAATTAACAGGATAATATAGGAACTGGCATATTTTCATATGTTTAACACAAAGCTAATGTTTAATTCAAAAGTGTCCTGTTGGGCTAACAGTAAACAGAGATAACTACCCAATACCCATACATAGTTGTCAGGCAAATAACAAATACTACCCTTTTTAGACATGCTGTCAACCCATTTTCGTGGCTGGATTCAATAAAATTAGAAGGTGGAGTGATCTAATACATCCCCTCCCATCAGAGATAATTGCCATTAACTTACACATTTTCATTCAGTTCCTATTGTAGATCTGTGGCTGACCTATACTCAGTTAAATTATGAAAGCAATGCTTATATTATTGTTTTCAGAGAGATCTTCATGCAATTGTCTCTCAATCCTTGTAAATATGGAACATGAGCTACTGAACAATTACTGGATTATATTTCTGTTGAAACATATTTTCTCCATGCCTAATGAGTTTCACATGTAAGTCTCTTAGTAGGCTAATAATCAAGAATCTGGTAGCACATTTTCCAACTGACATTTTATCAAAAGGCATAAATAAGCTTTTGTGTGCAGCAGTTCAATTCATCAGATGCATAGAGTGGCTAGACTGAAGTTGGATTTAAATTCCTGCCTTTTCTCTCCACCTCACCCCAATTTAAATCCAACCTTGGTCTGGCCACTCTATACATCTGATGAAGTGAGCTGCAGATCACAAAATCTTATGCCTTTTAATACAAAATTTAGTTGGAAAGCTGCTACCAGACACTGATTTTTTCTCACCATAAATTATCACAGTTCTCTTCCCATAATGTAAGTAAGCTAGTGTAATTGGATTCATGAATTTTGGAGCAACTCACAATAACCTATTTCAGAGTTCCTGTAATTCAAATTAGATAACCAGAGTGTTTTGGTGGAAAAAAATATTTTGTTTGCTTTTGCATCATTTTAGTGGGTCTATTTGATTTTTAACAAAGAATTGTATTACAAATATCTCAAAAGATTTAGAAGCTATCAATCATTTTACCACAACCATTTTCTATTTTACCTATTAAAAATGTACCAAATTATTTATGCTTTCCCTTAGTTAAGAATATCTACAAAAATCTCTCATGAAAGAATCCCATCACAACTCATGTATTCCATCATTAGCATAATAACATTTATATATTTCCCATTTACCATTTGCTTCAAATAAATAAAAATGGTGCAGCAGGGAAATACCACCTGTTGCAGGACCCAAGGATCCAATGTATTTATTGATTGGTTTATTAATCAAACTTGAATAGCTGTCCATTTCATTGAAAGTAGTTCAACAATCAGTTTTAAAAACCCAGAGTCAGATAAATAACAGATAACAAAAATATTTAAAAACTACATTAAGGAATAAGGATTACAAAAATAAACATACAAATCTTAGGCAAAGATAGGGAGCCACCTAAACATAATTGGTTATGAAGATAGAACCAGAATATGAATAGATGGAGTTAATTTAATTTAGGAGGGGAAAGAATGTTCCATAAGGCAGATACCTCAGCAGAGAAGGACCATCTCCTGGGACCTGCCAAATATAAGTGTCAAACTAAAGGTACCTAACAACATACCCTCTCTGACAAATCTAATGGAGCAATCTGATATAATCAGGGAGAAGCGATTCCTCAGATAACCTAGTCCAGTGGTCGGCAAACTGCGGCTCGCGAGCCAGAAGTGGCTCTTTGGCCTCTCGAGTGCGGCTCTTCCTCCACCCAACCACGGGCACACTCTGGGAGCCGCAATCCCACCTTCCTCCTCCCCCAGTGAGCGGGCGGGCAGGTGGGCGGCATGAGGACCCAAGGCTGCAAGCTATCTAAACGCCGCGGAGGCCATACGGGTGCTGTACGCCCATCTCCCCCCCCTGCCTGGGCTGGGGGCTATCTAAATGCCCATGTGGCGGGCAGCCCTGGAAAGTGATGGGAGATGGGCCTACGGTGCCTGGACGGCCTCCACAGCATTTAGATAGCCCACAGCCTTGGGTCCTCACCCCGCCCACCCGCTCGCTCCTGGCTCGCTGGCATGCCGGGCTTTCCGCTGCTTGTGGGGGGGCAGAGGGAGGGAGAGACTTACACACAGAGCGACAGAGAGAGCCAGAGGGGCAGGGAGGGAAAGACAAACAGAGAGAGAGGGAGGGAGAGAGAGAATCAGAGACAGGCAGACAGACAGGCAGACACACACATGCAGAGTGACAGATGAGTGGAGGGAAGAGAGAGAGACAGATACAGAGAAAGACAGAGAGAGAGAAAGAGGAAAAAAGTGGGGGAGAGAGAGAGAAAGAAAGAAAGAGAGAAAAGGAAAGAAAGAGAAAGAGAGAAAGAAAGAAAAAGAAAGAGAAAGAGGGAAAGAAAGAGAAAGAAAGTAAAAGAAAGAAAGAAAGAAAAAGAAAGAAAGACAGAAAGAGAGGAGAAAGAAAAAAAAGAGACAGAGAGAAAGAAAAAGAAAGAGAAAGAGGGACAGAAAGGGAGAAAGAAAGAAAGAAGGAGAGAGAGAGAGAGAGAGAGAGAGAAAGAGAAAAAGAAAGAGAAAGAAAAAGAAAAAGAGGGAAAAGGAGAGACAGAGAGAAAGACAGAGAGAAAGAAATGGAGAGAGAAAGAAAGAAAAAGAGACAGAGAGAAAGAAAAAGAAAGAAAGAAATGGAGAAAGAGAGAGAGAAAGAAAGAATTTATGTCCACAATTGAGCCCAAAAGTTTGGTTGCTAACCAAGACCATTAAGTGAGTTTCACATTTTCCAAGTTGGCCACACCCACCCAGTCACATGACTGCTGAGCCACTCCCACAAAACAGGCCACACCTTCCGGCTCTCAAAAGAAATTTCAATCGTGGTATTGTTGATATTTGGCTCTGTTGACTAATGAGTTTGCCCACCACTGCACTAGTTAATTGTTCTAATTGTCAGGAAATTTCTTCTTAGTTCTAGGTTTCTTCTCTCGTTGATTAATTTCCATCCATTGCTTCTTGTTTTCCCTTCAGGTACTTTGGAGCTTAATTCCCTCGTCTTTTGGGCAACCCCTGAGATATCAGAACACTGCTATCATGTCACCCCTAGTCTTTATCTTCATTAAACTATACTTCTTTTCATTAAACTAAAGAATAGTTTGTTATAGAAAGAAAATAATGTAGTTGCTTGAGGGAAAAAGATAAATGTATTTGGAAGATGTCTAAAATTGTTCGAAAGCTTGCAAAATCACTAAATTTATAACCAGAAAATAGTTGTAAGCTAAAATTCTGAGGAACCTTACAATACAGGAATAATACATGAAATCTCCATTAGTTTACTCTTACTATCACTCATACGGTTTGTTCTCTTTTTAATGTTTTATTTAGAACAGAGATATATATATTCCATAAGAAGTAATATCTGTAGATGGACAGATTGTACAAATAAGATTGTACAATTAATGTTCAATAGAACATTAATAAGAGGTGCATTTACATTGCATTGATTTCATGTTATTTTAAAAATGTGATCCTTTGAATTTAATAGAAAAACCTCCTCTATATTATTGTTTATAATGATTAAAAAAGGAAGAGTGGAAAATCCATAAAACAATATAAATGTTTAATTTATGACTTTCCCATTGTTTGTCTTCCAGCCAATTTACCTATTCTAAGCATTTGTATTTATTAATGTTTGTTCTCTACAAAAGTTAGTTTTTTACTCTATAATGGGAAGGAAGACAAATGATTAGAAGGTCATGCTAAAAAGGCTTGATAGTTCTGATGCCTTTGTCCATTTTTAAAGAATGAAAATGAGGGTTAGTGTCAGTAGTATGAATATGCCACTAGAAATAGCCTAAACAGGGATTTTATTTAGAATAGTATAAGTTCATTAGCAGCAACACTGAAATTAATCACTTTTGTAAATTGCAGTAAGATGTGTCAAAAGTTTTACAGCCCTAAATTCTAGAATCTAGTAGAGATGAGAGATTCACTGTTTCTTAATCCATAGTTGTGAAGATTAGAAATGTGCAACAGATTTATAAGGTTCAATTCCTCTTTCCCTGTTGAACTATTATTGATACCTATTATTAATCTGGCCTTCTCAATTCCCAGCAAATAGATGGGGAAGAAATGGAGGTAGTGACAGATTTTATTTTCCTGGGGTCCAAGATCACTGCAGATGGAAACTGCAGCAAAGAAATTAAAAGACACTTGCTCCTGGGGAAGAAAGCTATAGAAAATCTAGACAGTATACTAAAAAGCAGAGACATCACCCTGTCAACAAAAGTGCATATAGTCAAGGCTACGGTTTTCCCAGTTGCAATCTATAGCTGTGAAAGTTGGACCACATAAGAAAGGTTTGAGCGCCAAAGAATTGAGGCCTTTGAACCATGGTGATGAAGCAGACTCCAGTGAGTCCTTTGGACTGCAATGTAATCTAACCGGTCAGTCCTAGAGGAGATCAGCTCTGACTGCTCTTTAGAAGGCCAGATCCTGAAGAGGAAACTTAAATATTTTGGCCACCTAATGAGAAGGAAGGGCTCACTGGAGAAGAACCTAATGCTGAGGGCAAGAGAAAAGGTGATAGAGATAAAAGGGGATTGTTGCTTTGCTCATGGCTCTCCTCCTTTGCAAGAACTGCCACAGGACAAAGCAGGTTCAGAACCATGGCTAGTATTATTGGAAGTGGCCAAGGCTAGGTTTCAGTACTGTGGAGAGCAGACCGTCAGCTGAAATATAAGAGTTACCCCAGTACTGACCTGATGGAATTGACAATATATTGTTGGCTTGCCAGCAAAGTCTTTCTGAAAATTAGTGCTCTTTTATATTGTCTCTGGCTTCTTCTGGATGAGAGTGATGGTTAGTGAAAAAAGATTAGAGAATGCTTCTGGAAAATGTTGTAGTTAACATCAGTAGAATGCATTAACAGATTAACAGAGTTGGAAGGGATCTTGCAGGGCATCTAGTCCAACCCCATGCCCAAGCAGGAGATCCTACATCTGCCTTTACTAAGATTGAACTCACAGCTTCCTGATTGTGAGGCAATAGCTCAACTTTTAGGCCACAGCAGAAGAATGCAGCAACGTCACTTAGGAGATTATATAAACATGGTACAGGATATGAGATAGAAGAATCCAATCCAGAAAGATAGAAATTCTTTTTCCTATCACTACCATATAAACCTTAGTTTTGAAGGCCTTTTGTTCCTGGGCCTCAACATTCATTAAATATCCCCGAGATGACTTTGGGTTCACTGTGAACATCTTGATTTGTAATGAAAAGTCTATAAAATGTTCAAGATTGGACTGTTTTTCTTTTCAGTTCTCTCGATTAGCCACTTCAATGGTTCTGTTATGTGAACGTTATTAATATGGTGGGTATAGCCAGATCATACATTATCAGGTAATTGAATTTCTCTCTAGGAATTTCCCTATAATTATCAGGAAAAGTGTGACTTTTTCTTAATTCAGTCAGTGATGGGGACATTTAAAACAATAACTCTAATACTGCTTTTGTTCCTGGCAATTCTGCGAACTTCCTGGTTTGGCTGCCTTCCCTGGAACAAAATGAAGACTTTTGAGCCAAAGTCTTTGGGCAAATGCCCAAGTAAAAATACCCAGTTCAATAGGACACATAAATAGAACACTCTTCTGCCTAAATACAAAGGAGACATTTCTGAACACGAATATCACATTACTTATTTCACTAAATAATCGTAGTGCTTTATTGAAAATATATGAATGCATTTTTGTTATATTGTAATAATATAATGTCTCTAAATATCTAAATAGCTACAGTGCCTACTTAGTTCAACTAAATGATGTGGCTTAGAGTTAGTATGTTCTTTTTCTTTGTTTGGTGGAGTGATACGTTTGACCTGATGTTTTCATTCACTGTTAGTTCTATAGTTATTTTTATTCTCCACAATTAAAACACGTGGTTCATAAACACCAAAACATCATATGCTATACAAAAACAGTTTGGTTAATTCTGCAAAGTATGCATAACAGAAACAAATAAAAAACGAAAAAATGCAGTGAATAGCAAGTAGAGTTGGACTATAACTACTTCTGTTAATAAATAGTCAACATTAAGGTACTAAGGATTAATATTTCCTAGCTGCATTCTGAACTAATTGGAGCCTCTGGGTGCACCTCAAGGGAAGCCCCATGTAGAGAGCGTTGCAGTAGTCCAGGTGGGAGATGACGAGGGCTTGAGTGACCGTGAGTAAAGCGTCACGATCCAGAAAGGGGCGCAACTGGCGTATCAGGTGAACCTGATAAAAGCCCCCCCTGGCCATGGCCATCATATGATCTTCTAGCGACAGCTGAGAGTCCAGGAGGACGTCCAAGTTGCGAGCCCTCTCTGTGGGGGCCAAAGACTCGCCCCCAATAGCCAGAGCTGGCACCAACTGGCTATATCGTGCCGCCGGAAGCCACAGCCACTCGGTCTAGGACAGGTTGAGTCAGAGCCCGTTTCTCCCCATCCAGACTTGCATGGCCTCCAGATACCGGGACATCAAGTTAACTTGCAATGCCTGGCCAATCATGGCAGACTTTGAAAATAAGCTAAACAAGCTCACACTTAATCAGTATTGGTGTGGACCAGTCTAAGAAGTTAAATAAAATTGGGGAATGTAACAGCAAAACAGTTTTGTTGTTTCTCAGCATTTTCTTGTTCCTCAAAATATATGCATATATTTATTTCAATTTGAAGGCATCTTAACTTTTTTGTTTCCTTGATCACTGAAGTAGGGTTTACAAACTTAAACTAGTAAGATTCTGCAAGTATAACCAATTTATGGTCGGCAGTGCAGTCTAACAGATACAATCCTAACTTACATTAAAATAAGCTAATAGTTTTATACTCTGAAGGTTCATCCTTATGCCCTGCTAACTCCAACAGATGCTGTTTTAACTATTTTCAGAGGATGCTCTCATTTTTAGCCCATGGTCAAGACAGCTTACTTTTTTTAATTTAACAGCTCCAATTTATAAAGGCCATTTTCCTCCTTTGGGACAAAAGTCTTGCTGTACAATCAGTGATAGCGCAATGATTTTGGTAATAAGGATGTCAGGGCTAGGATCCGTGTCGCTCCAGTGTCCACATGGGCTGGTGCAGGAGCTCCCCTTCCCTCTCTTGCCTTCTTGTTGTTTGTGTAGTTCTATTTTTTACAGTAGAAGATTCCATTTTTTCCCCTTTGGCTTCAATTCTATATATTTGCTGGATCTCCAATCTCATGAATCTTGTCTGGTTGGTAAGGAGCTATTTCTCCTCACATCTTCCCCTTCTACTCTCAGACCTGGCAGGAGGTTGGGAGGATTAGCAAAAGAAGCAGAGGGTGGTGCTTCTAGCCGCCAATTCTCTAGTTTAAGGAATTGATCTGTAGGGTGAATTGTCTCCATCCCATCCAACCTCAGGGGACATTCCTTGATGGTAATTCTTAGCTCGGAAGGATAACAAAAAATACACAGAAGAAGAATGGACTCTTTTCCTGATCTCCAACCCCATGTATAACCTAAGACCAGAGGTGTGAACAGGTAGTAGCAGTGGCGGGAGGCTCCGCCCACCTGCCTATGTTATGTGCATAGGAGCACAGCCGAACTAGTAGTAAAAAAATTGGAAACCCACCACTGCCTAAGACCCAGTGGGGAGAAAGGCATATCTTTTAATTTGCCTAATAAACTATGGATGAGATTTCAATGCAATTATTCTCTATTTTTAGAAAAGGCAAAAGCAAAAAAAATGTATATTTAATATAAAACTGAAATCTAAGGTGAGTTGTTTTTAATATATAGGGCCTTCTCTGTGGTGGGCCCAATTCTCTGGAACGACCTACCCCCCGAACTCAGGACAACTAGGGACCTCCGCTCCTTCCGCCAAAAGTTAAAGACCCACTTTTTCCATCAGGCTGTCTTAGCCTAATCTACTCTGTCAGTCTCAGTCTGAATGTTTAAAATTGTTTTAATTGGGATTTTTAGGGGAATAGTTTTAAGGATTTTGAGATTTTAGTGCAGGGTACAGATTTAATTGTATTTTAAATATTTATCATTTTGTATGTTTTTATGCTTTTTTAATTTTCCTGTGCACCGCCTCGAGTCCCTTCGGGGAGAGAGTGCGGTCTACAAATTAAATATTGATATGGATTAATACCATTATTTTGTCACTTCTTTTTTTTATTACTTTCCCCCCATTCATGTTTAGTTTGATTTTATATTTATTTTCATTTTTGTAGCTACTTCCAAAATTCTTTTTACTTCATGTGAATTAACTTTTATTCTACTCATAATGATTGACCTCATTCTGTAGCATTGGAAACTGTGATTAATCTGTTCAACAGAGAACAAACTCATTGGATATTGTTGAAACATTCTTTGTGTTACATTACAAATCTTCTGGTATAGGAGAAAAGAATTGGACATGGAAATGGAATAGCTTTGTGCTATAGAAATTCCGCTATTACTTGGCTGTTTCAAAAACTTTGATCGACAATGCTTCTTTCTAATTTTGTAATTCTACAATTATATGTGCAATATACACACGCCTCCAATCCCCCCATTCTATGACTCTGTGATTCATACTTAAATTCAGAAGAGAATTTCACAGTTGAAGAAAAGAGACATTGAAGAAAATCTTCTCTAAGTAGGCTGAAATTATTTTCACCCATTATATGAGGGGCGAAATCCTTATCACAGATTTGAAAAGAATTACACATCCCAGAAGTTACCAAAGTACAAGATACTATTAAAAAGAGTGCATCTCATTCTTATAGACTGATATTTATATATTAAATCAGTTTGTATACATTGTAAATGCTATTTTTTTTCTTTACAATAACTAGTATCTAAATAATTAGTGTTTCCATCATTGTATAGGAAAGATATAAATAGTTCTCCTCCACTTCCTTCAGAGATTGGATGATCATTTGTCAGAGATGCATTAGCGAATACCTCACTGAATAGGAGCTGGATTAAATGTCCTTTAGGTCTCTTCCAGCTTGGTGATTCTATAAGTCTAAGTAGCAACGATAAATTTGAATGACACATAAAGCTTATTTTTTCTCTCTTGGCAAATTTAAATTAATGGTTTTAATTGCCTCCTTTCAATCTTTTAAACTTGTCAGTATAATTAAATAACTGCTTCAAGGATGGCAGTGAACTCAGTCAGCCAAAAGGAAAGTGGAAAGGATAGTCTATGTCACACAATTTTCCTTTAATCTAGAGCAGGG
>JAPKID020000808.1:0-16502 GCA_026931265.2 Tropidonophis doriae | reverse complement strand
ACCTCCTTGCTCTAAAACACCATTTCCACGGACACGCCAAGGCCACGACATCCAGCCAGGACAACCCCAAAGACCACGAGGAGGAACAGCCGTTCCTCTGCAGTCTCTGCGGCATGATCTTCCCCAGCGAAGAGAGCCTTCAGCATCACCACAGCCTCTTGCACGAGGAGGATGAAGGTCAGGACGACAGTCCAGATGTGCTGAAAACGGAAGCAGAAGAGCAGCTGGATGATGGAGGGGATCCAGAGGAGGACCAGCTCCTCTCGCACATCTGTGGTTACTGCGGACAGACATTTGATGATATGGCCAGCTTGGAAGAGCACAGCAACGGGCATTTGGAAGAGAAAGCGGCGGCCTTGGCTGATACTTCCATCCAGCTCCGGCGAGCTCCGCGCATGGAGGATGACCCGCCCCCTCTACCCCCACCTTTGGTGGAAACACTTCCTCTTGCTGATGACCTGCTGGACAGCCGACCTTATGCCTGTGGTCAATGTGGAAAGACCTATCGCCACGGTGGCAGCTTAGTCAATCACAAAAAGATCCACCTGATTGGCGATTACCAGTGTAGCGTCTGTTGCCGGCAGTACCGTAACTTGTCTGCCTATAGGAATCACCTTCGAAACCACCCAAGGTGCAAGTTGAACAGCAGTGTCCCCCAACTCCGACCCCCGGTCTCTGCTGTGGAAATGGGGCTGCCTTGCGCTTACAAGAGGCTGAAGGATGCGCCGTGTGGGGCTTCCCAAAATGGAGAAGCTCCTCCAAGCAATTCTTTCCTTGTCCCTCCTGTAGGAAAAGTAAAAGTGGAACAAGGGGAAGAGTTGAGCTCAGGCCTATCGGAGGGCAGAGAAGCTCAGGAACACGATGTTCCCGGAGAGGGGAATGAGAAGGAGGAGGCCCACCAAGCAATAGAGGAAATGGAGACAATAAAGAAAGAGGAGGAAGGAGGAGGAGAGGAGAAAGTCCCTCAGGCCGAAGAGGAAGACCCTCTCTCAGAACGCCCCTTCCAGTGTGATGTTTGTGGGCGCAGCTACAAGCATGCCGGCAGCCTCATCAACCACAAACAGACCCACAAGACAGGCCTCTTCCACTGCAGCATTTGCCAGAAGCAGTTCTACAACCTCATGGCTCTCAAAAACCACAACCGCACCCACTTTGAAACCAAACGCTACCGATGTGCTGAGTGCCCCAAGGCATTCCGGCTCCAGAAGCAACTGGCCAGCCACCAGCGCGTGCATCGGGACCGGAGGCCGGAGCCTGCTTTCCACTCGGTCCAGAGGCCCCTTCGGGCCAAGCGAGCTAGCAAAGCAGAGACCTTCCCGCTCCTTCGGGCCCCCGCTAAGCAGCTTCCAGACCCCGAAGAGCGTCCGTACAGATGCGGGCAGTGCGGGCGCTCGTACCGCCACGCAGGCAGCTTGCTCAACCACCAGAAGAGCCACAAGGTCGGGCACTTCACCTGTGCCTTGTGCAGCAAGGCTTACCCCAACCTCATGTCCCTGAAGAACCACCAGCGCATCCACTATGAGGTGAAACGCCACCAGTGTCCCGACTGCGGCAAAGCCTTCAAGTGGCAACGGCAGCTGCAGAGGCACCAGCGTCGGCCCCGTCCTTGCAGCAAGGTCACGGCAGGGCAAGAGCCCGAAAGAACTAAAGCGGATTGTGAAAGGGACCAGGGAAACAGCCCTGGAGAGTCACCCGCTGGGACTCTGCAGAGCCAGCCACGGCCCAAACGCTTTCGCAAGCACGCCTCCCAAAAGAACCCCAACCGTGTGCGCGGAAAGAAACGCTTGGAGTGCTCGGATTGCGGCAAAGCTTACCGGGCCTCCAGGGATCTGATGCAACACCTAAGAAGGCATCAAGCCCAGGAAAGAGGGGACACTCCTAAAGGCAAGCTGCTGGAGGACCCGCCTTACAAGTGTCATAGCTGTGAGCGGACATACCGCCACCCTGGTAGTCTGCTAAACCACAAGAAGGCCCACGCAACCGGCCTCTACCACTGCCCCACTTGCCAGAGGGACTTCTACAACCTTCTGGCTCTCAAGAACCACCTTCACATCCACACGGACAAGAGGCGCCACCGATGCCCCCATTGTGGCAAGGCCTTCCGGACGGCCAAGCGGTTGGCAGCCCACACCAAGGTCCATGGCAGGTCTAAGGAAGAAGAGGCCTTCTCCTGCCCCGTCTGCTCAAAGAGGTTCTTCCATCACCTCGCCTTCCAGCAGCACCAGTTGTTGCACGCCAAGGTTGATGGGCACCGTGCCCTTGAGGGCAGCATCACAGGGGAAGGGAACTGAGGGCTCGCTAGCACCCGCGGGGAGGTGCACCCAGGATTGTATGGCAGGGAGATCCAATTACAGGGAAACGGTCGAGGTTTGGGTGGGAAGCTGGCTTCATAGGAACAACGGTCCACGCATTGGGGGGGGGGGGAAGAGGGAAAGGTTAAACTTTGTCATTGATGGGAGATAAGGCAAGGAAAATTGGGTCCATGGTTCCCCAGATTTCCTTTTTTTAGAACATAGATAGGAAAAACCGAGCTGGCAGCAGATAGAAGAGAGCAGGGGAGGTGGGCCAGTGATGGGTTTACTCCTCTCAATGGAATGTTACGTTGAGCATATAACATTAGGCATCTCTGTGGCGTCTCTTGGAAACACATCCTATATTTTCTGTCTTGGATCCTCTTTGGGGACATCACTTGGAACACCTGTGGGACTTTCAGACGATGGTGCATTGACATTCTCCTATTTGCATTTTTTGAACTGTTTTCTATCCTTTCGGGACGTCAGACGAGTAGCTAACTCCATGTTTAAGCTGCATATAGTATTTAAATTGCTGGGTTGTTTTTGTTTTTTTTAATTAATGGCAAAAGTACTGTCTTATAGGAAAAAGCAAGAATACTGGGGGTGGGTCTCAGTGTCGTTCCTGAACAAAGACTTAAAGAAGAAGACAATAACCCTTGGTGTGGAGTAATCTTTTCTTTTTTTGAAAAAAAAAATTCTACCTCCTTCACTAAAATATGTACACGTTTCCTTGGTATGCAAGGAAACATTAAAAAAAAAAACAGTTTGAGAGACGTAGGTTTTGATCGCTTTCAAAACGGATCCTGAAACGCTCACTAAAAGGTACTAGGGTTTATGTGGGAAAAGTTTTCTAAAGAAACTTGACTGAAGGTTTTAGGTTTATGTGGGTAAGCAAGCTCTCCTTGGCAAAGCGTCTGCTGGCTGTGATTTACCAGAATAGGTCTTGAGCCAAAAAATAAATAAAAAATGATTGGGGATTTTGTAAACGAATAATTAAGAAAACCATTTACCTCCTGAAGTTAATGAGACTTCTTAAAGGCCTATCTCTTGGGAGGAAGGTTCCATTTTTTTCTAGCCACCTCCCCTTTGATTCCCCCCCTTGCATCCTCCAGAATGGGTTGGCCCACCACTCCTACCGCCATATTGACTTGAGAATGATGGGCGCTGCCATCAGGTTGCATCTGGAAGAAGCCAGCTCTGAGAAGGCGTCTTGGCTTCAGCTACCCTCACAATCCTTTGAAACAAGATCTTTCTGGTTGTCCATCTTTTTAGAAGAAAAAAAGCAGGGGAAGGGGGCAGCAATAAGATCACTTTATGATCCAGACTCCCTTAGGGTGATTCTCATGGCCAGACTCGATCTCACGTTCTTCGTTTCTCTTTATGCCAAACTGGATGAGGTTCAGAGAAGCGCCTGGGGTGCTTTTTAGCTTTGGAAGAAAACTTTCAAGGCGCTCGACTTTCTGAGCTCTGCCACGTCCAGATGGGTTTTTGTCCTGCTGTTAATTTTGAGACGGCACGGAAGGCACTTAATTTCTTCTTTGATTTCTCTTCAGTTGCCACTTTGCCTTTCCCAGCATTAATAATATTGTTAGTATAAGCCTAATAATCGGGATTCTAGCTGGTGTGGAAAGCTAATTAATCTTGTTCTTCATGGGATTTCCACAGGGTTTGGCACAGGTGGTCTCAGGCCACCTTTCTTCCCCTGATCTTTGTTTCTATTCCTTTTTAGAAGGAAACTCTTCTGTTAATGGCAGCATTTGCTCTCCAGTCCAGCCTGGACCTGAATTCCCCCAAGGAAGAATCACCAAACCTAACCCTGCCCAATATGAAACAATGCTCCTTATTTCACCCCATTTCAGTTCTCAACAGGCAAGGCTAACAATGCTAAGCAGCAGCCAGGGTGCTGCTTAGGATAATAGGCCTGGCAGTCAAACACTGGAAAGACGAAACAGAGCAATAAAAGGAAGATTTCCTTGTTTCTGTTGTCATGGGAGAAATCTCCGCTTGAGAGAACTGTGGGAGTACTCTTGATCCCCTCATTCTATTTTGCCCAGAGGGCTTGGATCCCTTTAGGGTGGATCTGGATGCAGATCAGATTGCATAGAAGGGATTCTAACCCCCTGAGGGACTTTTCTCTACAGCTTGGAAAACAGAAGGGAGCCACCTTAGATGGGCTTGTTTTTCAAACGCCCTGAGCTGGGTTTTTTTTTAAAAAGACCAGCCAGAATGGAGATGACTTGAAATGAAGCATCCCCAGGTGCTTTCCCTGTTCTGCAAGGCACAGCCAGAGTTTACTGGAGATGCATCAGAGAGCTGCCACCCTCATAATCCCTAGAATTTGTAAATGGTTTATAGTGATCAGCTTTTAGACTACAGGGATGCGGTGGGTGGGATTATGAAAACATTAAAAAAAATAAAAATAAACAGGACTAGAAACTTGACCATCACCAGGCTATCTTCTTCTGTTTTTGGGGTTGGCACGGGTACCTGTTTCACTACTGCTCTGAGGCCAGCCCCCAATTTTGTTCTCATTCAGGTAGAATTTGGTTCAGTGAAAGAATAAATGTTTTTAAGTAGATAAGAGCTCTTCATTTGTGATTAAAGTTTTATAGGATTTCTAACATAGGCGGGTAATATTTTTCATAGGGCGCGGGAGGGAGACGCCTTGGTTTATTTTGCCAGCTGAAATATGGGGGGGGGTTCCTTCTCCTTCTGCCTTCAATGTTTATCCTTAACGATGCCCAATAACTCCAGAATGTTGACGATCAAGTCCTGTTTATGCTGCTGTTTTGGATAACTGACATTTTAGCTCTGGTTCAGCAAAAAAAAAAAGAAGGAAAAACCTCACAAAAGGAAAATAAATTTTGAGTTTCGTACGTTTTCAAATGCTTCCCCTCCTCCTTAAGCGCAGGCATGGAATACGATTCAAGACGTTGTTTGATGTCATTAGACTTGAAAGCTCCTGGGCGGGCTGTGTGTGTGTGTGTGTGTGTTTGGTGTTGAAGAAAGAATTGAAGGAGAAGACATTTTCAAACATTCATATTTTACTGTTCTGACACACTGTTTTCAAACCCATAGCTGCCACTGTCCTCATAAAGATGGTGAAACAACTGATACTGTGCTCCCCAGCCTTCCCAAATCAAAATCTTCTGGATGGGCTAGACTACAATCCCTATCATTCCCAGCCAGCACATTGTCTGGCAGGAACTGGTGCTCTAGTTTAGGTTACCAAGCAAGTAATGGCTATTCCCCCCCCCCATGAGAGGAAGACTCCTAACTATATTAGGAGTTATATTATATATAGGAATTTGTTTTGAAAGCTATCTGGTGCCCCCTAGTGTCCAGGCATGAACTGAAGCACTTCAATGGCAAATAAATTGTTTTTAAATTTTTAAAATAAGTTTTCTCTGCTGTTTTGAATATGGGGAGGGGATGGTTGAATTATTTTCAGGCAAGCTAGCTGAAGTCTTCAGCAAAGCAGCAGGCAGATCGGTTGGTTTGATCTCACAAGGCAGTAAAGTCTACCCTTGGGTGAATCCAGGGCCTTCCCAAGCTGTTCCTAGCCATCATTGTCTGGCATTAGACTTCCTTTTTGTCATCTGCTGGTTTGAGCCCACAGAAAGACACTTTCTGGTGAGGCTTCCCATTTTAGGGTGTTTCTTTTCCAACATTTGTTTGAGTAAGGTGGCATTTGCGAAGCCTTGTAAAATCAATGGGATCCATTTCTAAGAGCTTCCTTGCAGCCTATGGCATTCGGTAACACTGACCAGGCCAACCATTTTCTTACATCTTGAATATCAGTTCTTTAGCAATTGTTTGGAGGTTTATTTTATATAGATTAGATCGATGATGATATAGATGATGGATGGATGGAATAATAAATGAATTTAAACGAATAATTAGATGAAAGATGAATGATTAGATAGATCAGGGGTGTCAAACTCAAGGCCCGGGGGCTGGATCTGGCCTATAGGGCCACCCTGGAAACAGCAAAGGACTGGCCCTCCTTGCCTCTGCCAGTGAAAACTGAGCTTGGGGAAGCTCTGTGTGGACCTCCTGAGCTCCCTTTTCACTGACAGTGGGTTGCAGGAAGCCATTACAGCTGAAAACACCCCGAGGGCTGGTTTTCGCTGGCAGAGCACTCAGGGCCCCACAGTTGCCCCTGACATGATGTTGAGCTGCCCACACCCATCTCAGCCCCCTAAGGTCAAACACAACCCTAAGGCAGCCCTCAATGGAATTGAGTTTGACACCCAAGATAGATGAAAGATGGATGATCAGATAGATAGATGAAAGATAAATTATTAGATGAAAGATGGGTGGATGGATGAGAGAGAGAGAGAGATCTGCTGGCTCTCCTCAATGCAGGGATCCCCATTGCCTGGGCTGTTGTCTTCTGCCAGTCTGTGATCCATTGGGAAATGAACCACCAAAGTGGCAGGTGAGCACCCGAAGCTTGCACAAGCTCAGGATTCAGGTTGCGTACATGAAATCATTCCCCAAAGCCACCACCACCGGTCCACAGAACAAACAAACAAAAAGTTGGGGACTTCTGCATTAGCTAATTCAGATGGCAGATATGTTTTCTGGTGGAATATATAAAATGATTGCAGCCCAGGCTAAGAAATGCTGTAGTAAATATTTATATAAAAATGAATGTTTTAAGCCCTGCCCCAATTTGTGATGAGGGAGGGAGGGAGGGAGGCTCAATTTTAGCCCCAGATAGTTTCATAATTAAAGGCCTGTCTGTGGAATAACTTGCAAATAGGTACCCGAGAACCTGTGGTGGACTCTCTGAATAGCCAAATAATTTGTATCCAAGCTGGGATGGCCTTTTCTTCCCAGGAATAGCAGCAGGAGGGATGTCACCAGACAGCGATTCAAGAAGACTTAAGATGGTATCACAACTGTGCAATTACTCCCTTCCCACCCAGGTTTTACCATACAAACAAAAAAGGACCAGGCTTTGATCTCATGGTTGTGGCCACCGTCTTAACGCTTCTTACACAAATACATATCCAGGGGACATACTCGCGCACAAACATCGAAGAGGACAGTGGTGCAGATGTGATTCCAAAGCTTCGCAGTGACAACTTGGTGATAATTGCCAGAGTTCCTCAAAAGTGCTTCTTTAAGCAGCGACTTTTAAGAAGTGCCACAATGGCTTTTGGGTGCTTGTTTTCAAAGGCATTTTAAGATTAGCTTTTCTGAAGAAGAGCAAAAGGGTGAAATCTGTTCAGATTTTGGCAAGTTTGAACTTTGTGCCAAATTGTCAATGACTAGATAGATGGGCAAATACGACCTTCTGTAGTTTTAATCTTGAAGGGTCCATAAATAGGGAAATCTTACTGAATAGACATCTTGCTGAATTGTATTGAGGGGGACCCATGCTTTAGGATGATAGGTAGTCTAACCATTCAAAGTTGCAACGGACCCCCAGTTACAACCTGAGTGTGAAGTTATGATGGCTGCACATCTACATGCACATCCCTTGTCATGTGATCATATTTTGGGTGCTTGGCAACCAACTCGCCTTTATGGCTATTTGCAGCATCCTATGATCATGTGACTTTTTTTTTTTTAAAGCACATTGGGTAAAATGTATTTACTTGGCAACCAGGGCTTTCACTTAACAACTGCCTCAAAATATGACATAAAATCAGATCCAGTCACACGGTGACCTGCTTAACGACCACAACATAACTAATTCCAGGCTCAATTATGGTCATTAAATTGAGGACCATTTGTAATATCATTGTGGCAATATTAAATTACAAACAATGGTAATGCTTGCCATTCTTTTTATTGTTGTTTATATCCCTTTTTTCCAAACAAATTTTCACAGTAACATAATAGAAAAAAATGTAATAAATACATGTTATCAAATATAAATAGATCTATCTATCTACACAGAGATAGAAAAGTATCATTATAGTAGCATGTCATAAATCAGCCTGGGGAAGAAGACGTTTTAAAAAGACGAAGATCAACAATCAAATGCTTTATAGAGTACAAGATGTTGGTTCCCAACAATTAAAGCCTATACAATCAGCAACGTTATCATGCACAAATAATCAGATGTTGGCTGGACAGAATTTAGAGATGTTTAAATAAGTTACTTCAATAAATGCAACATTGAAAATAAATACACCAACAAATCCATGTCAGTTTTATCATCTTGAAAAAAAACAACCTCAAGATTAGCTTGGATGCTTTTTAATTC
The DNA here is from genome assembly GCA_026931265.2 of Tropidonophis doriae. Lineage (NCBI taxonomy): Eukaryota > Metazoa > Chordata > Lepidosauria > Squamata > Natricidae > Tropidonophis > Tropidonophis doriae. The sequence goes on along the minus strand of JAPKID020000808.1, from coordinate 7,985 downwards.
AGACAAGAAATCCAAGATTCTACCCACCTTGCTTTCAAAATAAAGTGCTGAGGCTCAAAGAAAGCAAAAGTGGAGGGCAAGAAACCTGGATTCCTGGCTTGTCTACAAAAGCCAAGGAAGCTGTAGTCTGTGCTCACATATGGTACAAAAGTTTCTATATAACCATGGCATACACAGTATAACAAAACACAGTTTGTTCAAAAGGCTAAGCCATAAAGCACAGCAGTTAAGTTTGTAGAATACCTAAAGCTTAAGGAAACAAGCCATATCATGGTTTAATGCATTGGGAGAAGTATGTCAGTCTCAATATTTCTATTGAGATACTAGAGAATCATAATCACTGAAACAAAATGTAAATTGTATGCAGTTGTCTGTAACTAAGTGGCAAGACTCTACTTACACTACAAAGCTCAGATTTAGTACACAGGTTACTTAGTGTGTGTGGTCTGTTTTTTTAGAAAATAATCAGAACATTCCAAAGCATTAAAGAGCAGGGTATATTGACTATACAAGCTTCACAGCCTTTGAAAATGGATTTTTAGGAGTGTAAAAATTGGGCAAGTCAGTTTTGATCAGTTTAGTCCAGGCTTATTTGTAGGTGGAAAAAAAGGAAATAAATATCTGCTATCCTGATATTTCAGGATCAGGAGTGGACAATCGCAGACTTTTTAAAAAATGAAATGAAATGAAATGAGAAATGCAGCTGTATGAACAGGGTGCCTAAGGCAGTGTTTCTCGACTTTGGCAGCTTTAAGACACATGGCAGGGATTTCTGGGAATTGAAATCCACACATCTTAAACATTGCCACAGTTGAGAAACATGAATAAATGAATGCAGTGCTGACTAGAGAATTTCCAAGAATGTGACTGGTCTTGTAGACATTTCTCTGGCTTGTGGGATTACACCAAGATTCAAATTGCTTCAAGACAGATGTACATACAGATCATAAGATGAAGCAAAAATTTGCTTTCAATCCCTCACTGTAAGAGAAATCCTGATTTATGAGCTTGCTGTTTGTTAACAAGTAAGCTAGGCATCAGGCAAGTCTCTTGATCTGTGGCCTTTGGTAGAGGGGGCTTTTGCACATTATAGTATGCAGACCAGGCAGCGTTCATGATCCACTCTTCATGGTTCTTGACTGATGTGAAAACCCCTGGACGAATTAAAGTTCCACATCCATTCCCAAAGCTGGAAATGCCAGCCAAGAACCACACGCCATTTTCGTTGCACACCAAGGGGTCTCCGATGCTTACCTAGAGATTCAAGAATAGCAAGATTACTATCTCAAGCCAGCAAAATGGAAAGCTGTAGGGTAACATTTTCAAATCATAAGGAAGCAGAGGTAATGCAGGCAGAAATAAGCAATGCTATTTGGGTTATCTGGATATTGATTCTAGAAAAAAACTTATTACCAACAGTTGTAAATCAGAATTCAATTATCGTTGATTATTAGTCTCAAATATAGCTTCTTATAATGTTCAAAAATTTTAAGTAAGAACTGGGGAATCATTTATTTATCCCACTTTATTCTGTGGTATTTTTTTCAATTTTCCACAATAGCTTTACTGTACATGCCTAGATAAAGTCAGCTAGATGCTATTTTGCTTAAGAGCTCCATTAATGGTACCATCTATCGACAATGGTACGGTACTTCTGCAGTGTCTCTTATGTATCAAGATGCATGAAAATTCCCAGGCTTCCTTTTTTGTTTCATTGACTTAAAAGAGGAAACCGAACTTCTGGGTTTCATCTCCAATCAACATAAAGAATTGTACATTGGATTAAAGTTAGGAAACAGTCAAAGAAACAACTTGTGAGAGTTTATGGCACTTTGGATTGCAGGGTGTTGTTTCATCACCAAAAGGTTCATGCACATCAAAAGTATGTCCATGAACAGACAACAGTCGAAGTTGTGAGTAAGGGAATGACATTAATTTAAGTAAGGGTACTTGACAAAAAGCACTTTGAAATATGAAACTGGTCACAGCCTTACAATGGCTCTCTATTGAACGTTTCAGCACCCAAATGATGGACTTCTTATAATGGCTATTTTGTTTTAGTAGTATAATCTTTATTGTTATTGTACATCATGTATTCAACAAAATTGGTTATTGCCCTGATTTTTGCTTTATCCCTGGTTAGGGAATATCAGTACTTCAGTTAATAATGGATAAATAATAGTTATTTAACTGTTCAAAGTTTAGGGTGTTTTCTGTCCATTTGGCTTTTTATTACAGCAAGGAATTATAGATTTCCTGGAGTTAGGAAACAGTCTTCACCGAGCAGGTCAATTTGCATTAAAAAAAAGTTCCCACAAATGTTTAAGTGCACCATTTTCAACATAACTTATCTCTGAAATATCTAACAAAGCAGGCCATATTTAAATCACATATTAAATTTTAAAACAGAAGACATCGAAATTGAAAGTAAAGTAAAAAAATTTAATGCATTAAAACTCTTATTAATGAGTGGAGTCATATACAAGAAAAAAGACCTGGACAATTGGTTTTAGGGAGATAGGCGAGCTCCCATTTTTTTCACTTATATTATTTACGAACACCTCTGAGGAATAGCAATTCCTTACCTCACAATGCATGGATCTATTGTGTGGTGCTGCACAGATCATCTCAGGAATAATAGGGATTTCTCTCCCAGGATCACTTGTCGCATTGTAGAGGCAATTGCATTTCTTCGGGCCAAGAATTTTCACCTGCACACTTTGCAGAGGGCTTGGGATCCCACTGTTATCTGGATGAAGAGGAGACAATATTGTTGAATAGGGGAAGTAATTATAAATGAGTGACAGGGTGGCCTAGAGGTGGAGCTCTTGCCTCACAATTAGGAGGCTGTGAATTCAATGCTAGGTAGCGGCAGATATTTCTCTCTCTCTCTGGATGCAAAGATAAAATATCTGCTGTGAACCCCATGTAGGCATCAGGAAGGGCATTCAGCCAGTAAACGCTCAGCTGCATTCAGTCACCCCGACTCCACCCCAATGCAAGAGGTTACACGATTGTTAAAAGAAGGGGGGGGAGGGGAGTGGGGGGGTAATTCTAAATCTCTCATCTCCTTTCCTCTTTCCCCTGCAAAGCACCATAGATTTCTTCAACATTAGGCAGCATCCTGAGCTGTGACAACCTCTCTTTTTGCCATATCTTGTATCAAATTACAAAGTCTATTAAAAGCCTATCCTAGAGGGAAAAACCCATCACCCTCTCCCATCCTGCTGATCCACAACGTACCAATTCTCCGCCCGCGGGTCCAGCAAGTAGAACCAAAGGGGAACTGGTGGGCAGCATATGGGGCACAAACGGCCGAGATGCTGTCATTGAGCACCACAGGTTGCGCCAGTGTGGCTACTGCAATGTCATAACCTTCCATCATGTCAATGTAGACACCGTGAAGCTCAATGTTTTTGAGAGTTCTCTTCTCTTGCCATTTTTGTTGCCCTCCTTCCAGATGTTCTCCCAGCAATACCTCCCAGCCTTCTGTTTCCTGGCGCCTGGAAAACATCACGCAGAAGGAAAAAGAATGATGCCCAAGTAAAACAAAAAAAGGAAGTTTGTGCAATCAGATTGGACTGAATACAGGTAGTTCTCCATTTATGACACTTGGGATTGGAGCTTCTATTGCTAAGCAATGCGGACATTAAGTAAGTCATATCCAACTTTAGAACCTCTTTTGCCCCAGTCATTAAACAAATGTATGTGGTTGTTAAGTGAATCATGCAGGTGTTGACACATCCCCCATTAAGTTTGTTTCCTGTAAGCCCACGGTTTTCAGGTTCCCCCAAAAATGCCCTAACTGACATTAAAATTGCCAGCGGGAAGGTCATGAAAGGTGATCGCATGATTCTAGGATCCTGCAATCATCATAACTACATGCTGGTTGCCAAACGCCCAAATTTTGATCATGTGATCCTGGGGACACTGCAGTGATCATAAATAGGAGGTCTGGTCATGTCACTTTTTGTCAACACTGTTGTAACTTTGAACTGTCATTAAACAAATGATTGTAAGTCAAGGATTGTCTGTAATCATTTTTGATTTGCAGTTTTGGGGTTTGAATTGATATAAAGAGTGAAAGTTTCCAGATATCCTGATTTTTGTAAATCAGGCCACAAATTCTGGGAGTTGAGATTCTACCATAGTCTGTTTGTTTGGTGGTTAAGGCACCAGGCTAGAAATCGGGAGATGGGGAATTCTAGTCCTGCCTTAGCCAGCTGGGTGACTTTGAACCAGTCATTCTCTCTTAGCCCAACCAACCTCACAGGGTTGCTGTTGGGGGAATATAGAAGAGTGAAGTCACATTGGATGTATTTGCTACCTAGTACAAATAATGAAGGTGGGATACAAATAAATAAATAGTCACCATCAGAACCAGATTGGTGACAGATTCATTCATGTTTACGATACAGAGAAATGAATGGGTCAGGTTAGCTAAGCTTGAGAACATTCAAAGGACACCATTGGTTGAAAAGAAGTTCTCAGATCTAATCCAGAGCCAGTGAGATGCATTGGGATAGTGACCAATATGGGCTATTCCCTACTCAGAGGCTGCCTCACCCCCCAGCTTCCACTCACCCGATGAAGCACTGAGCAGCAGTCAGGATGTGGTGTTCCCCAATCAAAGTGCCTCCACAGACATGCTCTCCTTCATATCGTAGACTTACATACCAAGGCCACTGTTTGTTTTCCTGTTTCAGGACCCCACAGCCTGGAGGTCAATAAAGAACACAACTTATCACAATTCAGCCCAGAATTTCCATTGCTAAGCAAGAGAGTTGTTTTGCCTCGTTTTATGACCTTTCTTGCTACAGTTGTTAATGGAATGACTGCAGTTCTTTAGTTAGTAACCCAGTTTAAGTGAATCTGGCTTCCTCAGTTTCTTTACTTGTCAAAGTTTGCTTCACATGTTGCCTGGGATGATGGGAACTGGAACACAATCACATTTGGAAGGCCACAAGGGTCACTGCGACTGTCACAAGTACTTGACGGTTTCCAAGTGTCCAAAATTTGATCTGGTGACCATGGGGATGCCGCAATGGTTGCAAGTGTGAAAAACGGCCATAAGTCACTTTTTTCAGTGCCGTTGTAATTTAGAATGGTCACTAAGCAAGTGGGTGTAAGAAGAGAACCTGTAACATGACGTGTCACTTCATCTTATGTCACCAAAGGCAAGAGTACAGTACATATATATGGCTACACCAATCATCACTTCTTCCACATTGGCAGGGATGTACCAGTCATGAACCCTGAATACCTCCAAGCAACGCACACATGGTGATGTGATGCTAAAGATTTTCACAGTGTGTTGACGGGGACAATTAAATAAGAAGCAAAAGAGGCACGGCAAGTCGCTGTGAAAGGAAAAACATTTTTCTGTTTTTCAAACCACGCGTAGCCAAAATGTTAGTATTACACACAGTCAGAATTATTACACATCCTCCTGGACCTTTTTATGCCTAGATGAACAGATAAACCATATAATTCCCGTCACAAAAAAGGCACTGATGAGAACATCCAACTTTAAATCATGATATGCCCAGATAAGAAGCAAGGTTCAGATGGGAATCCTGTGGCCTTCCAGATGTGATTGTGTTCCAGTTCCCATCATCTCAGGGTTGTCAATGAAGGTTTTCACAGTAGCCAGGTGCGAAGATGCTTACCTGTGCACATGTAACTGTCAGTGGTGTTAGGTATGGGCTCAATCTGGTTGGCAAATGAGGCCCCTTCAACATGATGCTGGATCCAGCTGGTGTAGGATCTCACGTCCGTCAAGAGGGTGGGTCCATAGAACTGGGTACAGCTCAAGGAGGAACTCATGATCCCTGCCTGGAACCATCGGCCGTTCTCCAGGCAAACCAGCGGGCCACCCGAGTCGCCCTAGGGTGGAAAGAGATTTATTTATTTTTTGCATTTTCTCTGCATGCATAGCAGTGTCTGTCTCCATCTCCTCCTTTGCTAACAGGTTTTCTTATTGCATGATCCACCAGTGGGAGCTAATGGCAAGGAGATGCCTCAGGCTGAACCTCCCCAGCCTTTGATGGGCAACAACATTAAGTTAAGGAGTAGGTGAAGGGAAAAAAGAAAGGCGCCAATGAAAAGAATTATGAATTCATAATTCTTTTCCTTTGCTCCTATCTCTAGTTTTATTTAATAATGAGAATTATGATAAAACCATCCAGCAGGCCTGGGAAATCTTTGGTCTAAATCATAGAAATACAGTGCTGAAAGGGACCATGGAGGTCTAGTTCAAACTTTCCTTGAAAACCTACAGCAATGGGGCATCCACAACTCCAAAAGGCAAGCTGTTCTATTGATTGATTATTCTCACTGTTAGAAAATTCGTCCTTATTTTAAGGTTTGATCTCCTCTGATGAGCTTCCACCCATTGCTTCTTGTCCTGCCTTCAGGTGCTCTGGAGAATAAATCGAATTGGCTATGTCTACTCTAGTGAAGCAGCAGATAGAAAGGTGGGGTCATGTGAAGATATTTAAATTTAGTAGCTGGAAGAGTGGGGTGGTACAATGAGCTAAAACACACAGTTGTAGTTGATTGGTTGGAGAGGGCTGGCTCCTGCATGAGGCAATCTGCGGCGTAATTGGTAGCTGTGGGTATGGAGGGGCAATGTCCCTTTTTTCCCTGCCTTTTTTTTCCAGTGTGCCCTATATGCTCTGTGATTTACTACATGATGCTTCTGTTGGCCTGACTACCTTGTTTGCTGTAAATATAGATGTAAAATATACATATTTATCTAAAACTACAAGTTCATGTCAGTGTCTCTGACTTCATTTGGATAGTCATAATTCCCTGACAGGTCAGCAGTGTTATTGTTAGAAATTCTGTTTATATAAAGCACCACACAAGTGCTTTACATAAGAGCAAACAAAGAGTATAGTCACCATGTGTTTTACTGCTCAACTAGATTACTGTAACAGGAAACTCTACTTAACACAAAAGAGCATAGAGTATGTATAGATCAAAATTTGTAAATACTGCCATCTACTGGTTGTATACATCTGTAGTTGTTGCAATATAAAATACATCCCAATATGTATTCCAACAGTTAGGAAGTGGCAGACAAACACATGCTTCTTTGGAGGTTGGGAGTGTGATGTATGACTAACCTTACAAGGTCCTCTCTTGCGGTCAGGAGTCATGGCGCAGACCATGCCAGGCAAGGCAGGGTTGACGATCCGCCTGTTGCGCAGATTGCTGTAAATGCAGTTGCAGGTGTCGACAGTCAAGAGGTCCATGGTTATCTCTTGGAGGGGCATGGGGTCTGGCAGGTGGACTGGAAGGCAAGAAGGAATGAGGTTAAACCTGTGGAAACGGCAGCCTTAAACACAACATTTTGCACTGAAATACAGGCGCACACACACTCTACATATACGCAAGCACACGCGCACAAAAGCTACCATGATTACACATGCACACTCATTCTCTTGCCTTAGGTACAGGTAGTCCTTGTGAGAAAGTTATTAAGTGAATTTTGCTCCATTTTATGGCCTTTCTTGCCACAGTTATTAAATGAATCACTGAACTTGTTAGGTTTGTTAAATGAATTTGGTTTCCCCCATTGACTTTGCTTGTCAGAAGGTCACAAAAGTTGATCCCATGATCCCAAGACACTGCAATCGTCAAAAATATGAGGCAGTTGCCAAGCACCTGAATTTTGATCATGTCACCCTGCTGCAGCGGTTGTGTAAAAAATGGACATGTAACTTTTTTCAGTGTGGTTGTAACTTCAATTGGTCACTAAATGAACATAGGTTGAGGTGTAGCCTCTCAGACTAGACATTGTCCTGTTCCACTTCCACTTCGCTTTGCCTTGGCTTCAGCACCCGTATCTTCCAGGTTCTTTATGGGGCTGTATCCACTAATCCCATCAGCTTCTATGGATCCTGGCTTCTAATCACCTAGGGTCAGGGGTCTGCAAAGTTGGCTCTTTTAAGACTGGTGGACTAGCCAGCTATGCTGGC
>JAPKID020000807.1:0-16504 GCA_026931265.2 Tropidonophis doriae | reverse complement strand
CCCTCATTAAGGTGGGCCCTCGATAGAGCGGAGGGCCAGGCCTGCGAGAGGGGGGACTCTCGCAGTAATAAAAGGTCTGCCCTTGAGTACATATTAATATATAGATGGTTAAATAAATTAGATATAAATATAAATATAGATATAAATATACAAATACATATACATGGGTCATATAGTTGATTATAGAAGACATCGTTGGCTGACTATAATATTAAAATGGATGTATAAAATAGATGTTAAATAGATATTAAAACATAAATAGTTCATAGATCGAATAAAAATTCATGTGGACCAGTGAGGGATATTCCGGCTATTATAGTTTATAGATCTTACAGTTCTGGAAATTATCGCCGTCATAGTTGGTAAAAGAGTCTGTCTGGATAGGTGTAATGGAGTATAAAACCGAGGGGGAAGGCGTGGCCCTCATTTATCAAATTTTTTCCAGTCTGAGTCCACAGGCCTTAAAAGTTACCCGATTAAGGCCTGTCAGAGCTTGTTTGGACTCCCAGGGCTCTCCAGGCCTCAAGTTTCACAGCAAAGGCCAAAACAACCAGCCCGGACCGACCACTTCTCTACCTTCTGGCCAGGCCCGGCTCGGACGAAAGGCGCTGGCAGCCAGGGTGGTAACTCTAGATGATGGATAGCCATTTGTCTGAAATGGTATAGGACCATGATGGCGAACCTATGGCACGGATGCCACAGGTGGCATGTGAAGCCATTTTTGAGGGCACGCAAGACGTTGCCCTGTCAGTTCCAGTGTACATGAGTGTGCTGGCCAGCTAATTTTCAGCCTTTTCAGCCATTTTTTGCCCTCTTGAAACCTCCAAAGGGAGAAAAATGGCCCAGCGGTCAACATGGAAGTCCATTCCTAAACATCCGGTTTGTTTGTTGGGCCTTTTTTTGCCCACCCCAGGCTCCTAGAAAGCTTCTGGAGCCTTGGGAGGGTGAAAAATGGACTTACTGGGCCTACTGGAAGTCAGAAAACAGGCCATTTTTGCCCTCCCTAGGCTTTAAAAAAGCCATGTGTACATGCGTTTGGACAGCAGGGGGTGTCACATGTATTCTCAGGGGCACAGCATGGGGGGCATTAAATTATGGGGTGGGCACACGAGCATGCACAATAGCACGAGCATGTGTGCTTTAGGCACCCGAGGTGAAAAGGTTTCGCCATCACTGGTATAGGGTTTCCTGCCTAGGCAAGGGGTTGGACTAGAAGACCTCCAAGATTCCTTCCACCTTTGCTATTGTATTGTATAGTATTGTAAGTGTATTTAACATCTGAAGAAATTGTTTATTGCATTTATCTGCCCCCCCCCATTCTTCTATGCGATCAGGATCCTATTTCCAGACCTGTTGTAACTTCCCAACCACTTTTCAAGGTCAATTGGGTTGCAGAATAGTTAATAAATCAATTAACCTAATTAGCTCTGTGACAGAATTAACACTTTGATCTAAATCCATTCCAAATTCTTCAAATCCTTATGCCTGCAAAATGTCCCATTACCTTTAAAAATGAAGGCCCTAGGTCAGTGATGGCTCGCATGCCGAAAGCATGCGCATCCACACCCATAATACAATGCGCATGTGCCCCCCTGCACAGTTGCATTCCCCCCCCCCGTGCCCCTTTTGGGCCTAGCAGGCCTCCCTGAAGCCTCCTAGGGTCAAAAGTGGGGTGGTGGGTGCATGTTCCTCCCCTCTGCACGTCTACGCTGTTACAGGAGTTATCTCGGCCTTGTATGCCGCTTTATTCGTCTCTAGCATTACTCTCCATTGTTCAGTGGTGCATTTCCTGCCTCTCTAGGATTTACCTCTATCTACTCCCTGTTCCTGTTGCGTGTATATAGATGGGTTGTATAGTGATTTACAGAGGAGTTATCTCGGCCTTGTATTCCTCTCTAGCATTCCTCTTCATTGTTCAGTGATGTATTTCCTGCCTCTCTAGGATTTACCTCTATCTGCTCCTGTGAGGCACTTCCTGTCCCTATTGGGTGTATATGGATTGATTGTATAGTGTTTTACAGAGACCCGAAAATCAGTTGTCTGGCTGTGCATGCTTGGTGGATCTGAGCCGGGGCTTGTGTGCTGGCAGAGAGGCCTCCGGGTGCCACCTGTGGCATGCGTGCCATAGGTTCGCCATCACGGCCCTAGGCTCTTGAGATTATTAAAGGATTTCCATGTTGCCCCTGCTTGCAGACCCATAACCCTGACAGATATTTGGAAGAAAAAATGCAGTCGTCTTCAAACTTTGTTAAGCTGAAAATACTGAAAATAAGGTGCAAAACTCCCTGCCACGCCATGCCTATTCTGAATCTTGCAATAACAAACACCCCATCATCTCCAAACTACATAAAAGGAGATAAAATACATTATTTGTCTTTCCCACCCATATCCTTATTTCAGTTTTTATCTGGTTCTATGCTGTAAAGAGCATTCCGTGCACCTTTGGCATTTAGTAACACTTGTCATGATCACAGAGACGTCAACGGACAGTGTTGGCTCTTCGATTTTGAAAACTGCCCCCTAGAATCAGGAACGACTAGCACATATGTGCAAGGGAAACCTTTATCTATGCTGTAAGTAGGTAAGTAAGTAAATTCCCAGTGGTTTATGTAATAATATGTAATAATAATCTTTATTGTCATTTTACTAAAATTACAATGAAATTGATTATCTGAAGAAGAGCCTTAAATCCTGAGAAGTCAATTTTCTCTTTGAAAGATCTGAAGCCCAAAAGCTAGGAAATATAATGGAGGTGGTCACCGTATAAAATTCCTGAATGGTAGCATTAAGAAACATGCAATTTGAGTCTTGGACATTCCTCAGAAAATGGACATTCCATTTTTCCTCCTAGATCTGATGTGTCAATGGACTCTTGTATCCCAGTGAATCTTCAAGAAGCAAGAGAAGTTTTGAAGGAACTTACTATGACAGATTGGATTGCTCGGCAGGTAAAGAAAAAAATATTTTTCTTTCAATATAGGGATTATTCCGCATTGGACAGTCTATTGATTGTTCTGTGATCAGATGAGATACCTTATTTTTTGGAGTATAAGATGCACCAAGGTTTTGAAGAGGCTAATTAAAAAAAAGTTTTTGCACTCTGCACACCTCCCAAAAACGCCCGTTTTTCACAAAAACAGGCCCAGCTCTCTGAAAGCCTCCTATGAACTCTGCACGACTATTTTGGTGAAGGGCGCGGGGTTTCAGGAGGCCAAAAAATGCTGTATTCAGTGTATAAGACGCACCCAGATTTTCAGCCTCTTTTTTGAGGGAAAAAAAGTGTGTTTTATATTCTGAAAAATATGGTGATCCATAGATCGACTGGTATATAATCCTGATCCCCCAAGTGGTACTTCCAATTGTGTTAAGGTTGTCCTAACAGTTAGAGGATTAAAAAAACATAATCCTAATCTAGAACACAAGGAGAGCACCTAGCTTCCTACCCCAGCTTTGGATGCCTTTGGATAACTATTATCTCCATTCAATTTCTGCAAGAATTTGCTGAAGATCTCCCCATGGAATTGGGAGCTTTGCCTCTTCATGAGTTCCAGTTACACAGAAATCCTGTCCTGACATACTCCCTTCAGGGAAGTGCCCATGTCCACATAGCGCACTACAGAGTAAAAACAACAAATAACATTAAGAAAAAGCTCATCCACTTCCCCCTACCCCAACAGATGCCACAGCCCTACTAAGATTAAAAGCACAGCAGAATAAAGTTATGGAAAGCCAAGCAGCAGGTAACTTCACAAAGCTTTATGAATCAAATTATCTAGAACAGGGGCGTCAAACTGGATTTCTTTCGAGGGCTGGATCAGCATTGTAGTTTAAGTGTATTAAGTTTATTACATTTGTATATCGCCCTATCTCCCTAACAGGGATTCAGGGCGGTGCACAGGAAGTGGCAAAAACAGTAACAATAAATACAATAAAATAGAATAAAATGAATTAAATTTGACACCCCGTGCTAAAATTAATTTAAAAACCCTCCCGAGCCACCTCGGATGCTTCGCCTACCGATGGCAGGTTGAAATCCCCCATGACTACGAGCCTGGGGGTATCAACCGCCACCTCAGCTATCACATCCAGAAGCTCAGGTAGGGCTGCTGATTCGTAGCGGGGAGCCAGGTACACACTCAGCAAGCCCAACTGCCTCCCGTGACCCCACTTTACGCATAGGGACTCACAACCGGCTGTCTGCAGCACAGTGGTCTCCCTCGGAGCTAGACTCTCCTTAATGATAAACGCCACCCCCCATCCCGACCCTGGGCCCATGGCTGATGAAATGCCCGGTAACCCGGTGGGCACATTTCCACAAGGGGCACTCCCCCCTCATGGCCCAACCAGGTCTCCGTAATACCCACCAGGTCCAGCTCCCCCTCCAACACCAAATCATGGATGAGGGGGGCTTTGTTGACCACGGACCTGGTGTTACATAACATCAGCCTAGGGCCCAGGTCCTGAAAGTTCTCCTCCATAGACTGGCAGCAGGGTGGGGGATGGGAGCGGAGGGCAGGAGATGGGACAGAAGCCTCTTGTGCCACCCTGCCAGCCAAAACAGTGTGCGGAGTGCCCACACGTAGACCCACGGAGCCTCATTTTTGGCCTGGTCATTCTACTGCTGGCCAAAACTCCCATCCAAAAATGAGCCTCACAGGGGCCTTGCGAGGCCGTCACGTGACCCGTTTTGGATGGCAGAGGCACCATGGGCCAGTCCTTTCATATTTCCAGGCTGATCCCCATGGTCCAGATTTAAGCACCTTGCAGACCAGATCTGGCCTCTGGGCCTTGAGTTTGACACCCCTGATCTAGAACATAGGAGATACACAGCGACCTGATCCATACAACCTCAACCTCATGGGACAATCGTATCTCTTGGCAGACCCTTTCAATATTTTCTCATTTAAGACAGGGTCAGGCCTGGCAAAGTAATGTCTGATCATACAACTTGGTGCTACACCATAATGAGCTGTAATTCAGGAATGGGCAGGGCAACAATTGTTCCTTTTTACACATCTGCTTTTCTTCTGAAATTAGATAGATCTTTAGCCAGCTATACCTCCTGTTTTGTAAACAGATCTGGTCTTCCCTATTGGACCACCTATTTCCTGCTCTTCCACGGAGTTCTTCTCACCAAGAAGCTCTAGCTATTTTCCTTCTGTTGCCTGAGTGCTGTGTTGCTCTTGCAAAAGATGGGATACCGTCACTAGCTTTACAGTTTGCTGAAGCTGTCACAGGTCTGAGCAAAAGATCGTCCAACATTCTAGGTGAGTTTGGAACAATTCTCCTTTTCTCTTTTCACACATCCTGTGTGCCCCCGTTCATATATTACATTCCTCAGTCTCCCAGCACAAGTGAATTCTACGTTTCCTCAGCAAAAGTAGTAGAGCCATAAGCATAGAAGGTATCACAGAAATCATTTTATCCAAGATAGGTATCTGGTCTATGTTTGAACCCCTCTGGTGAAGGGGAATCTATGTGTTCATAAGGAAATGTATTCCATTGTTTAATGGCTCTGACTGTAGGGCTTCCCTGTAGATTCATCTCAGTGGTTCTAATCATGCCCTCCAGGGTAACAGAGAACTAGTATATTCCTGTTGTGGCCCATCAGGCTCAGATAATGAGGAGGTTGGGGAGGAACCTGGGCCAGTTCTGGAGTCTGCGGAAAGCTCTGAGGGATGTTCTGCCTCAGAAGCAGAGGTAGAGCCAGAGGCCTCCGACATTTCCCAGCTGCCTTTGGAGTCAGAGATAAGTGGGGAGAAAGGACAACTGGAGCCTGTTCCAGATGTGTGTATGTGTAGAGCTGTTAAGAGAGGAGAACAATTGAGGACAAGGAGTTGACTCAAGAAGAAAGGCACAAGTGAATGTTGAATGGCCCCACCCTGGCTGGGGAATAAATAGAAGGAAAAGGGGAGCATGGTCGTAGGAGACAATAGTTCGGATTTCTTTTGGAAGATTTGCTTATCAAGGTTTGTACCTCACAGACTGCTTGCCAGAAGTTAATTTACTGCTTTGAGGCTGGAAGCTCCCAGCCTGGAAAGAATCCCAGGGAACAGAATAAGGTCTGTTATTGCAGTTAACCCTTTGAAGGATTATTGTCTCAACTTTGAGCTACTGTGAGGCACTGTGTGAGACAGAATGCTGGACTGGATGGGCTGTGGCCTGTTCCAGCAAGGCTATTCTTATGTTCTTATGTAACTTTTCGGGGTGTGAGTACCATTAATTCACAGTAGATAAATTAACAGGGGGTTTTCCGGACAAGGAGTCTGTTTATTGGTTCTGCTAAGCTGGGTCAGAACAAGTTCCTTTTCTGTGGGACAAACCTTGTTTGTTTGTTTCATTAAATTTTGAAGCCATCCAGCAGCATGTGACTTTCAGTATAAATTAAACCAAGAAAGAAATTGAGGACATCCTGAATATCTAGAATGAGAAACTCAACACCTTAAAAAATTCCAGAGAAAACAAACAAGAGCTCCACATCCACCCTACTCCTGGACCAAGGAACAAAGCCAAGTCTTCAGTAGTTTTCAGAATCCTGCTCTATAGCCGGGATGGCGAACCTATGGCACATGTGCCAGAGGTGGCATGCAGAGCCCTCTCTGTGGGCACCAGCACCGTCGCCAGCAACTCTTCTGGTTTTTGGTGTGTACATGTGGGCTGATCAGCTGGTTTTCACAAGTGCTAGAGCGCCAGAAAACAGCATGAAAACAGCCAAGAAGCAGGCATGCGCACACTGGCCAGTTGGTCTTGACTGGCACCAGAGTGGCAAAAAATGCCTGAAAATGGCCAAAAAAACAGCCCAAAATGCTGCAATGGTAGTAAGCTGAAAAACTGTCATAAGTCACTTTTTTACACTGCCATCGTAACTTCAAATGGTCACTAAATGAACTGTTGTAAGTCAAGGACTATCTGAATACAAGGGGCTACTTCAGAGTAGCTTCCTGATTGTAGTTCACCTGCAGATATTCATCTTGGAATCTAGACTACAATTAAGATTGACTTTCTACTCCTCAAAATATTACTTATTTCTTCTGCAGCCTCATTGAGGATTTTCCTCAGTTTGGCTTACTTAGCATACGATTGAATCTGTCTATATTTTTAATGACTTGAAACTTTCTTTCAGAAAATTATTGGTCCTTGTTGCCCGGTCCGTTATTAGAGCAAATAGTCCAAATGTTGAAGACACATTTGTCATTAATGTTGCCTTATTATAACAGTGTTCCCAAAGGCAAGATATGGTTGAATACCCTCAGAGTGCTTAAAACGCTGTATAAGGTATGTCTGGTGACTTGGAAGTGATTGTGGAGAATTTGTACTGCTTCTTGATATAAAACCCATGGCTTTGACCTATAAATTTTTTCCTTCAAGGTCAACATGAAGGCTAAATGCCAACTGCAAACAAGTACCTTCTGCATAGATGAAATCCTTCAAAAAATTGACCTAAGACAAGATATTGAGAGATGGAAGTTGTGTGATGTCAGCAAGGTATCATTTTACATGGTCTCTTGGCCTTGTGTAAAAGGAAAGTATTAGAGCTCATGAAGCTTGGACAGAGGTGAAATGTCCTTGGATTGGAATATATTCTTGCTTTATTCCCCATTTCTCCTTGGTTGAAAGTATTTTGATCAAGAAACCTGGGTTAAAACATCATGCGAATCCATAATGTGGTTTGGTTTTTGCTTACCATGTTAGAACAGAACAGAAACAGGCTACGTAAACAGAGAGAAAGAATCAGAAAGAATCAAGAACACACGAAATGTTAATACCACTTTATAATGCCTTGGTAAGGCCACACTTGGAATACTGCATCCAGGTTTGGTCGCCACAATGTAAAAAAGATGTTGAGACTCCAGAGAAGAGCAGCAAACATGATTAGAGGACTGGAGGCTAAAACATACAAAGAACGGTTGCTGAAACTGGCTATGTCTAAAAAAAGACAAGAGGTGACATGATAGCAGTGTTCCAATATCTCAGGGGCTGTCACAAAGAAGAGGGAGTCAAAGCACCTGAGGGCAGGACAAGAAGCAACAGGTGGAAACTAATCAAGGAGAGAACCAGCCTAGAACTCAGGAGAAATTTCCTGACAGTTAGAACAATTTATCAATGGAACAATTTGCCTCCAGAAGTTGTAAATGCTCCAACACTGGAAGTTTTTAGGAAGAGATTGAATAATCTTTGGTCTGAAAAGGTATACGGCCATGATGGCAAACCTATGGCACCCCAATGCCAGAGGTGGCCCTCAGAGCCCTCTCTGGGTACATGCACCAGTGCCAGCTGCTTTAGTGGTTTCTGACGGATGCATGTGTGCTGAGTAGTTAGTCTTTGCATGCGTTGGAGCACTGGAAACGTGAAGACCAGCTTACCTTCCCTGAAGCCTCTGGAACACAAAAAACCTGCCCTACGGCCAAACCGGAAGTTTAGGAACGGACTTCCGGTTGGCCCGTAGGGCTGGTTTTAGCCCTCCAGAGTGTTCAGGAGTCCTCAGGAGGCTTCCGTGGAGGGCTAAAACCAGCCCTACGAGCAACCCGGAAGTCCCATAGGGCTGTTTTTTTGGAAGCTCTTGAAGCCTCCAGAAGGCCTCTGGGAGTGGCTGTTTTTGCCCTCCCCGGGCTCCTTGAAAGCCTCTGGAGCCTGGGGAGGGTGAAAAACCACTGCCAAAAGAGGGGGGGTGCATGCGCATATAGTATTATGGCACATCCGCACACAACCCCCCTGCTCTCCCCTCCGTTTTTGGCATGCCAGCCACAAAAGGTTTGCCATCACTGAAATAAGCAATCAGAAAAGAGCAAACAAAAGTATATTGATGCAAGTTGGAAGGCAAAGGGACAAAGGCAGTTGGGAAGCAAATAATTTTTTGAGAGTTTTATGAAATAGTCTTTTTGTTTCAAAAGATTTCCATGTTTTCCCTCTTTGTAACATGCAGGATATCCCAGAAGAAGAGAGGTTAATCTCTTTCTGCAGGTTTCCTTTTGTCTACAACGTACCAAGCAAGAGGAATATACTTTATTTTGTGTCATTTTTTGAAAAAGAGGTAAAGAATCTTTTTTTTTAGATCCCTGCTATTTGAGAGTTGGTGGGGTTTCTCTTGTTTGCAAAAGAATGTGGAATTTTTCCCCCCCATGCAAATAAAATGGGTTTCGGATAGGGGAGTGGAAATGTGTCGGTCTGGGAAAAGACTGATCAAGAATTTGCTTTGCGGAGGGGGGGGCGTACACTCTTTTTCAACCTTGGCAACTTTAAGGGGTGTGGACTTCCATTCCCACAATTCCCCAGCCATCTATGCTGGATAGGGAATCCTGGGAATTGGAGTCCACCCCTCTTAAAGTTGCCAAGGGTTGGCTTAGAGCAGGGGTGTCAAACTCAAGGCCCATGGGCCAGATCCAGCCTGTGGCGTGCTTTAATCTGGCCCACAGCCCCAGCCTGCAAATATTAAAAGGCTGGTGCATGGTGCCTCTGCTGGTGAAAAGCAGGCCATGTGGACACCCCGCAGCCATTTCTGGCCTCCCGGGCCTCCAGCAGCACCATGGCCACACCCACCTTCAGCCCTCTGAGGTCAAACAACCTTGATGTGGCCCTCAATGAAATCAAGTTTGACACCCATGACTTAGAGAGTCTTGACAATGAGTCCCTATGTATCTTATGGATGAAGCCCCCAATTTATTTGTTTATTTATATTTTCACCATCCAAAATGTGATACGGAGTAAACTCCCCTCCCCACCATAATCAGCAGTAATACGACCACAATTGAGCCCAAAATGTTTGTTGCTAAGTGAGACATTTGTTTAAGGACATTTTCCCCCATTCTAACTTTTCTTGCCACAATAGTTAAGTGGATCCCTGCAGTTGTTTAGTAACACGGTTGTTAAGTGAACCTGCATTGACTTAAGTGAATCTTCTCCATTGACTTTGTTTGTCAGAGGGTCGCAAAAGGTGATCACATGACACCTGGACATTACAACTGTCATAAGTATGAGTCAGTTGCCAGGCATCTGAATTTTGATCACGTGGCCATGGGGATGCTGCAATGGCCATAAGTGGGAAAAACAGTCATAAGTTACATTTTTCAGTTGCCGTTATAACTTTGATCAGTCACTAAATGAACTAATGTTAAGTCGAGGACTACCTGTAAGGACAAAACAACAGAAAGAAGTAAGCAGATAATGAATATTGCAGGAGCCTCCATGCAACCCTTTTTCCTGCCACTTGTCCTGCAGTACTTTGGCTTCAGAAGCAGTTGCACATGGTGTAGTGTGTCTTGGACACTGGACGCAGTAGAAAAATGGTTTGAATAAAATAAAATAAAAAAGTAAGTTTTTTTAAGGGCTCAGTTTGGTTACCATTTAAATTCGTTCCCTATCATCTTTCTCTGCCAGCACTTTGAGAATGGAGATTTAAGGAAATGTCCCAAAGGTGGTTTTTTCTCAAGATGCCACTGGACTTTCTAGCTTTTTTTGAAGACGTTTCACTTCTCATCCAAGAAGCTTCTTCAGCTCTGACTGAGGAAGCCACCATCCAGTCAGAGCTGAAGAAGCTTCTTGGATGAAAAAAGCAAAACGTCTTGAAAGAAAAACTAGAAAGTTCAGTTTGCCTCTTGAAAAAGCACCTTTGGGAGAGCCGTGAGCTGGATGACTGAGAATCTCTATAGACATTTAAGGAAATGGTTGAATGCTGTTAGGTTATTTGGGGAGAAAATGCTTAAATATAAATATCCTCATCCGAATTGTTTTAAAAACAGGTTTCCTTTGATTTGCTTACATTTCTTCTATGATAAAATGTGAAAAATGTTTATTGGCTTTTATCCCTTTTCCCTCTGGACTTTTCCAGTTTTTAAAAATAAAAGCTTATTTTGAATTGGACAACAGTTGGTGGCAGAGAACAAGTGACCTTCCAGAAGGTCCTATCTTTACTCTGAAAGTGCGACGCCACTTTCTCGTTGAAGACACCTGGCACAAGCTTAGTATAACAGAGGACACCTACCTGAAAAAGGAGCTGCAGGTGAGCTGTCTGTGGTCTTTTGATGTAGTTACCTGAGCTTTGAACCTGAGAACTTTCTGGCGTAGCCTTCAAAATGGACACTGCGTTTTTTAAAATCTATCCATAAACTGTTTATTTACTCACTTAAATTTATTTATTTCTATCACAGTTATACAGATAATGCTCGACTTACAACAACAACTGAACCCGCAGGGTTTTTTTAATTCCATTTTTATTAGGTTATAAAGTATTATAAAGCACAAAATACTAAGAGCAATGTGGGGTGGGAGGGGAAAAATGTGGAAAGATAGGGAGAGTGGGAAAAAGAAGTATTGACTTCCGACTCTCTCTGTTACAGTAAAATAAGGCATTAATACCAAATCACAGCCTTTTGCTTTTCCATATCAGTATGAACAGGTCATTTCTATAAAGATCTATCAGTTTAATCTGTAAAATCCAAAGTCAGAGTTTCATTCTTTTCCACATGAAGCATTAAGTTCAGAAGTGGTTTCCATGTGGAAACAAAAGTAATTACATTCTTTTCTTTAATTACATTCTTTTCTAGTTCAGAATGCGGCCGCGCAGGGGATTTTGGGGGCCTCTAGATGCTCCCATGTAACACCTCTCCTGCGCGAGCTGCACTGGCTGCCTGTGGCTTTCCGGGTGCGCTTCAAGGTGCTAGTAACAACCTTTAAAGTGCTCCATGGCAAGGGACCTGAGTACTTGCAAGACCGCCTCCTACCAAACACCTCCCTCTGACCAGTCTGCTCCAACAGAGCGGGCCTCCTCAGGGTGCCGTCAGCCAGTCAATGTCGGCTGGCGGCCCTTAGGGGGAGGACCTTCTCTGTGGCAGCTCCGGCCCTCTGGAATGACCTACCCCCTGACCTATGCACAGCCGTGAATGTGTGCCTTTTCTGCCGAGCCCTGAAAACCCATCTATTTTGTGCGGCTGGTCTGGCGTAGTTTTAATTTGCTTTTACTAGGGGTTTTATAGGGTATTTTAGAACAGGCCTGTGTATAATTTATTTTTAGTATATTTTTAGTATAGCTATTGTATCAGATGTTTTATTGTTGTTTTTATTATAGCCTGTTCACCACCCTGAGTCCTGTAAGGGAGAAAGAGCGGTATATAAATCCGAATAAACTTTAAATTTTAAAATAATCTTTTCAAATACTAACCCTTGTTCGTATTTCATCGCATAAGCCTCTAAGCCTGAAGTAAAAAAAATCAAGTATTGAAAAGTCCACTTACTGAACCAATTTTTCTTGGGCAACTAGATACTTCTCAGAAATGCTAAGAAATCTACGGTCTACGTTAAATGTCTGTTCTATAGTATGTTATCATTATTGCCAAATGTGTTGGATCACGAAGTAACCCTGTACATAAAATTTAAAGGAAAAGAGGGGCAATAGTATTCTGGAAAAAGCACTCAAGCAAATGGCATATAATGAAAATGTTGACATTTAGATACTTTTTTTAAAAGAACAATTCTACGCTGATCTTTTTCTGCAATGTGTTCATGGAGAATATGGTAAATATCAAGATTTTTTAAAGGATTGGCTTCACAGAATACAAAATGTAGTGATGAAGAACTGTAATACATTGCATTATTGTGTTTTAGGTCAGAATCTTTATGAGTCTTGAACAGTCACCTAATTGTGCTATCTATCTATCTATCTATCTATCTATCTATCTATCTATCTATCTATCTATCTATCTATCATGTTTGTTTATTGTTTTTGTTTGTTTATTTATAAACAACTAAAAGCAGCCAACATACCTAATATTTTTTCCTCCTCCTATTTTCCCAACCACAACAATCCTCTGAGGTGAGTGGGGCTGAGAGAGGCAGTGACTGACCACTAGTTGCCTAGTTGGCTTTCATACTTAAAGTGGGATTAGAACTCACAGCCTCCTGGTTTCTAGGTTGGTACTTTAACCACTAGGCCAAATTGCCTCTATCTGTTAATCATAGAAACACTCCCGGATTGTTCTATAGAATATTTTCTTCTTCTTATATATATATAAAAATTCCAGTATAACTCTGGAACGCTTTGAGCAATTTCAACCAAGCTTGGTACACAGATAACTTACGGTATTCTCTGGAAAGAAAATACTGTAGGAGTAAGACACACCTACAACCACTTGGGCTTTATGTTCTGTTAAGATATAGCCTGTTGTGCCTTAAAATGGCTTCTACTGTACTGCTGTAAAATACTTAGTGGAGTTGCCATGGTAACGGCTTCACAGTACTCCACAAGGGGGCTCCCTCTGGTAAGGGGGAAAATCCAACATTAGAAATGAAATTTGGGCTGACCATTTTCCCCCCTATAAATAAATACCCAGGCAATGCTGGGTTATAGGCTAGTAAGATTGTATTGCAATATTATGAGGTTTTTTATGTTTCTTTTACTTTTAGGTGTCTTCACCAATAATTATGCCCAGGTGGTTAGTACCAGTAAGTTACTGAATAATTCTTATAAACCATTAATTTTCATATTCTTCTATATGTCCGTGTCTTATCATTAGTAACAGTCATTCAACTGTTGTTAGAAGTGGTACAAATCAGTATTGATTTAGATAGTTTCTAAATCCAGTAGGAATTCTGCCATTTCTATTGCATGATGGGTAATAAATATTTTCAGCTTTATCAAAATAAACCATCTGCCATCTGGAAGTAGCCCTTAATTCTTCTGGAAAAAGGAAGGACTCACCCCCCCATTCTCCAGTCAGAGTTCTTTCCTTGTGGAGATGCTGCTCATTTGGGGGGCCATATTTCACCCTCAGAAGACCACCACCCCTTCTGATATGTCCTGCCAGTTAATGGTTTTTGTAAATTTTATCTTGACCATTATCCCAAACCAAATTGGTCCTTGTCCCAACCGTTGTATCTCACGAATTGGAAGGAAAAGCTATGAAGGAGAAACGGTAGCCTGAAGGAAAGAATTCAAGGACAAGGGATCAATTGACATCCTTCTCTAGTGTGGCATTTGCATTTGTTAGGCATGTACATTTGCTGTATCAAAACAACCATATGTAAATCACCTTTCTGATTTTCCATTGGTTTTCTTTATAGAGTGGACTGACTTCTAATGGGCCTCTGGGAAATGATGTTGCTTTATCTCTTAAGACAACTAAAATAAACACTGAAGCCCCATTGGCTACTGAGTCATCACCTCCATTGTATCCCTCTGAAATCATACCCAGGTAAGGATTTTCTTTTCATGAAATTAAAACAGTCCCCCTTCCCCCCTGCCTGTTATCTTCGACATGTTCCAGCTAGCTAGTCATCATGGGAGGTTAAGTCTACAACATTATTAGCACAACACTTTGAGAAACAATGGAATGCTGGAGGAATTGTGCAAGTTTAAATTATTGTATAACTTTTGTACATGTCTTATATAACTTCTACAAAATAATACTTATTGGATACTTATTAATCCAGTTCTTCTGTTGGGTCTTGTGAACACAATAGTACAATGTTGGTGAACCTTTTTGGCACCGAGTGCCAAAACAGGAGCGTACGCACATGCCAGAAACCAGAAGAGCAGCCGCTCAGTGCGCATGTGCGCATTGGGAAGATGATATTCCACTTTCTGGCACAGCCAGCCACCTCGTCTTCCAGTTTCTGGCACCCATGCATTGTCAAAGATCAGCTAGCCGGGGCGTATGCACATGCCAGAAACCGGAAGATCGTCTTCCCAATGCATGCATGTGCACTGGGTGGCTGCTCTTCTGATTTCTGGTGTTCCCGCGCATGTGAAGACCAATTGCCCAGCATGCCAGAACCCGGAAGAGCAACTGGCGATGGTTTGCGTGCCTGGAGAGATGGCTCTGCATGCCACTTTCGGCATGCATGCCATAGGTTCCCCATCACGGCTATAGTATGTTGCAATTCCCAAGCAGTCTTAAATCTACCAAGTTTCACTAGTAATTTTCTGGTCCTCTTTGTGACTCAACTTTAGCAATATAAGAAAGGAAGGATATTATATCTGACATTCCATTTACAGTGAGTAATTTTATAAAGATGCTTTTAAAGGTGGGATGTCATTGGGTATATGATACAAAGAGCTGTCTGTTCCTAAATACCTTTTAAACTGTAGTTCTGTGCATCAAATACTTTAAATCACAGTGTTTCTGAAAGGTGTTGTGGATGCTCGATGACCTTGTGTAGCTGCAGGGCTGAGCCTGAAGGATAAGTTTGGAGATACCCAATCTTTACTCTAAGATCACACCCCCAGCATTTGTCTGTTGCCTCCTGCACAGAGGTTGGAGAACTGTTGCTCTCTTTTCCACCTCATCAATGCTGGAATATAGCTTTCTTTATTGTTTCCCTCTGGCCAGAGAATTCATTACATTTCCCCACAAAAAGTTCCACCTGGAGAAAGAGGGGTTGTGAATATCTCCTTTGGTTACATACTGAGGTTAGCGCCCCTTATGGAGATCCTGATTAAAACCTACAGCTCCCTTCCAGGCAGAGAATATATAGCTATGTTGGGAACGCCCGCTGATATCACAACATGCTTAGAATTGTTTGCTTTTCCACTTGACCATTACATTAACATCACTCAGATAGGCAAACATCCACCTAAGTTTATGTATGTATTTTTTTCTTCACAGTCCTGTTACTGAAGATACTACACGGCAGAAATGTTTACTCACCACTGAACTCTGAGCTTCAACAAATCTCATTTCCTAGTGTATTTAGTGAGCAAAGGACTTACCTGAAATTAAACCATGGTTATGCCATGGTTATCAAAGAATGGTTGCTTTACAGTAAATCCTTCAACTGCAACTAAGAGTATGATTTTAGGACACAGAGCTGCTGGGAAACCTGAGTATCTTTCGCAGAATAAATGGGAACAAATTCTGAGATGTCATGAAATCCGCAGGGTTTTTATCCACTATAATGTATTTGCTAGAGAATTCCTTCCTGGTTTATAAGTGCAAATGAGCATACTCACAGGGATAAGCTGTTTTTTTTTTCCTGGCTTAAACCCAATTATGGGGGAGCTGGTGGTGACAGTAAAAGCCAATAGAAGTGACTTTTTTACAGTGCTTTTTTGTGGCCATCTCTTTTTATCTTCTTTTGTATTGTTATCTAGCAAATGTTCTTGATTTTAATCTTGTTTCTAGAATCCACACTTTTGCTAACAATCTATGGAAGTGAAAATACAGCACCTTGATTGCAATTTATTCTGCTGGCAGATGCTCTCATAAGGAAAGAAACAAAGTTTTGTTAAACATATCAAGGCTACATGTGTGGGTGGATGACTTTCACATTTTGTTCCATTAAGTCACTAAAATAGCTAGGTAGACAGTGCAACTAGTATGGGATCCTTGGTACTCTCTGAGCTTGGTTGTTTTCTTGCAGAAAACATATTTGTTCTCTTGCCCTGTCATTGTTAGTGGAGTTGGTCTTTGTGGTTTGATTTGGCTGTTGTTTACTATTAGATTGTTTGACTGAGTTGGTACTGAGTTTACTTCTTGATCGTTGGTCTAATCTCTTCATCTGTGTATTGATTACT
>JAPKID020000806.1:0-16505 GCA_026931265.2 Tropidonophis doriae | reverse complement strand
GGATTATATAGAGTGTGGGTGATATATAGTCAAAGTAACATTTTTTTTGCTCAGGCAGGCAAGGCCATCTTGCCTTGCAGCTGAGATGAGGTGACTGGGAGGCATCTCCAGTTTTGGATGGTGCCTGATTGGATCATGTAATTGACATGTGTGTGCTGGGCATGGATGTTGCCTCTTCAAAACCTTGGTGCATCTTATACTCCGAAAAATACAGAAACTTGTTTATTTAATTGACAGTACCTAGTTTGGATTTAAAATTATATTCTATTTTATTTCTTTTCTTGAACACAAAAGAGGAAGGGAATATCTAGGATCTCTTCTGCTAATGCATGTAGTGCTAAAATCATGGCTTCATTATACTGTACATACAAGCATGACTGATAGACTCATTTTGACGCAATCTTGAAATTTACATTTAAGATTTTTTAAAATTCTATGAAAACAAAAAATAGAAATTGTCTTTCCTTCAAAGTCACATAAAAGTTTTGGAGGATTCTTTATTGAGGTTTGGAGATAAAATAAATATTTAAATAAATTATTGATGTCAGTAATTAATTTAGTAAAAAAAATCATTACATTTTAGCTCGCACATCCTACAGGCTGTTCTAGCCTTTCTCTAGTGTCAATGCAGACAAATAATATTAAGGACAACTTCTCCAGAAGAGATCTAATTTCCTCTGACACTTCTGCATGTTTCCTACCTGAATGACAACATTGCTATAGAGCCAGCATTGTCACCTTCAAAGTTACTGACATCAAGAAAGAATGAAAGACAAAAAGCTTCCCAAAATTTCTAGAGGAGAGTTTCCATGCCTGATGGAGATCACTAAAATCTATCTTCATAAATATATATTTTATAATGTCCTCTGTCATGCAAGGACACGACTAAGAAATATTCTCAACGAACCATAGATATTATGACAACATATTGATATTAGTATTCACATTCATAAGATGTATGTTTTGTTCTTTATTTCTCATATTTTTGGTATTCTTCATTAGGCAAAACTACTTGTTTTCTCCATGCTTACTGCATTCCCACATGCAAAAAACCTTCATTTTGCACCAATTATTTCAGCTATTACGTAAATATATATATATATTAACTGAAGCTGGTTAGCTAGCCTACTAGGGAAATAAAGCATTGGTCTTTACAATAGTTTTGCAAATGGTTATTAGACCAAACACTTTTTAGAGGAAAGTAAATAACAACAGCAAGGGCACTGTTTGTTAACTATGCTTATAAGCACTATTACTGATTACGTACCAAAACCCATATCAAACATCCTGTCAGCCTCATCAAACACAAGGTAAGTGACTCTCTGAAGGTTTGTGGCTTTCTTCTTCACATGATCAATCAATCGGCCCTGTGCGGAAACATTTAACATATACCTTAAGCCTGAAAGCAAAATAAATACCAATGTGATTCAAACTACTGGAAATATTTGAAATGGGAACCACTGTTCCAAGTCTCCCTTATCCCTTATCATTTGGAAGTCTCTAAGTCTCTGTAGCCCCGTCTCTTATCATTTGGATTTTTTTTCTCCTCGATCCTAATAGTTTAATTAGATTAAGCAAATCAAAAATCAAACAATTTCAGAAAATTATTTTGTTCAAAGGAAAAAAAAGCAAGAATATTTTGTTTTTCACTGCAACAGAACTATACTGGTAAAATGCTCACCGGAGTACAGACAACAATTTCTGCTCCTTCCTGAAGAGCCTTGGCCTGTTCCCACATGCTTCCTCCACCATATACAGCTACAGACCGCAAATTGTAGGCTTTTCCAAAACGCTTGCATTCAGCATGGATCTAGGTTAACATATAGGTTAACATCATGTTAAGAATGAGGTAATGAAAAACTGAGAAAAAAGTTCTAATTAATTTTTAAAATTGACTTTATTTTTTTTAAATTAAATATACAACTAAATCATCATAGCAACACTTCTGCATCTTTTAAATACTTATTGTTTCTTTTATCTATACATACACACATATCTTATACATCTATATCCATATATCCATATCTTTTATCTCTATTGACTCCATGCAATACATCTATATATACATTTAATTCTCTTATATTTCTTATTTCATCTTGTTAATTCTGTGGTTTTGTATTTTTTTTAATCTCTTGATCTTTTTTCCTCCCTTTATTGCTTTCCTATTTTTTACCTCTTTCCCCTAGCCATTTGTACCATAGATTCCATACTAAGTAGTACTTGGATTCCTCTTTGTCTTTTAGCTCTTTTTTGAGTCTGTCCATTTCAGCGCATTCCAGTACATTTTTTTAATCACGTTTTCTTCTGTTGGCGTATATTTGTTTTTCCAGTTCTGGGCATATGTAATTCTTGCTGCCTTGATTATATGTATTAGGTATTTGGCTTTTTTTTCATAGTTCCCTGCAATTATTCCTAATAAGAATAGTTCCAATTTTAGTTCTATTGGTTGTGTAATAATCTCTTCTTGCCAATTTAAAATTGACTTTAAAAAGTCATCCTATTTGTTCGCACAGTGGTAGGCATCTGTTTGGTAGAACAGGCTCTTTATAACATTTTGGTAGCCTCAAAGTACATGGAGCTAAAGATATGAAATATAGCTTTGGCACTTCCTTATTGAATTATTATATATTTTATGAATAAAGCTTTCGTTTGGCTCCCATCTAAGATAATGCAAAACTTTGCATCCAATTTTCAGCACTAGATTATTTCAAGTACAGTTAAATTATATGCTGCATTGGATCTACAGACTCTCCACACAAGAGTTAATTACTTAAAAAATAAGTAATGTCTGCCTATATAAGTGAACAACTCTGGGCAATTAAACAAAATTAATATGTAACAAAATGGAAAATACAGTGAAAAGCAAACACAATAAATACAAGAGCCAAAGCATCTCCAAAAATATTCATAACCCCAAATGGGCAAGTAGTATCACCACAACTTTCCCTAACACCTGAAAAAAAAGACATTTTTTTCTGAAGGGCCAACAGATTTGACGCCATCTGGATCACAGGAGGAGACTGTACTATTGTACATCTGGATCATAAGGGAAGACTGTTGCAACAAATAGAGCACATTTCAAGATTCTAGTTTTACTGAGATGACTGAAAACATGCCTAGCCAGTCAGATCTTGTGGGGTGATAGAAACCACAGATACTATTCTGTGGAACCTCATCCCTGAAGAGATAAAACTCACCTCATTTTGTCATTTTTTCTCAAGGCCCTGGAGACATAGCTTTGCCAATAGGTCCGGGACCCTCAGAGGGATATGAAGCCTTTCAAGTGGATAGTCTGATTGTTGTTGTTTTGAGGGGGGGGGGAGCATGTTTACAGGTAATCCTCAATTTATGACCACAGTTGAGCACACAATTTTTGTTGTTAAATGAAACATTTAAGTGGCCCCATATTACCACTTTTCTTGCCACAGTTCTTAAGTGCATCACTCCAGTTGGTAAGTTAGTAACACAGTTGTTAAGTGAAACTGGTTTCCTCATTGACTTTGCTGATCAAAAGATCACAAATTGTGATAACATGACTCGTGGGTACTCCAACCATCATAAATATGAGTCAGTTGCCAAGTATCTGAATTTTGATCATATGACCATGGGAATGCTGCAATCGTCATGTGAAAACAGTCTTAGGCACTTTTTTCAGTGATATTGTAACTTTGTCACTAAATGAAGTAATGTAAATCAGTGACTACTTGTACTGGTTTTTATAAGGGGATTTTTGTAAACTGTACAAAAACACTAAGAGTGAGTTGGGCGGACATATACGTTTTCTTAAAAAATAAAGACACATGGTGTAAAGATGGCAACCAGAACTTTCTTAATGCTCTTTCAAGATGGCCCATTTTGAGCACGTTGCAGTATTCCAAGCTGGAAGTGACTAAAGCAAGACATGACAAGAACTGGACAGGAGATGCAACTGGCTCACAAGATGACTTATGCAAAGGCCCTTGAGCAGGAGCTGTGAATTCATAAAGACCCCCTTCCCACAGATTGTATACAAATTCACCCTGTGAGAATGCTACTCATACAACGTTATAGGTGGAACAATTACAGAACCACTTGGAGGGGTGAAGGCAAAATCCTAGAGATCTCAATTTTGTAAAGTTGATTTGCCAGCTGCACATCTCCAGTTAAATTCTCATAGTCTGTAGGCATTGGGAAAGCACCTTAACAGTATCATATATAGAGTGCATAAACATTTTTCTTCAGTAACGTAATTGTTCTGTTAATTCCCATCCATCTAGCATCAACTGTTCATACCTGAATTATATAGCTTTCTATAGTCTCTTGTTCTGTTTCTTTTTTTCATTTTTCCCATTGCACAGAAGGCAGAATTTTAGTTTTGGATTAAATATTCAGGAGAAAATTCTAAAGCCTCAATGATTATGCCACAGCATCCAATTGGAACAGAATTATAAATTAATTTAGGGATACCTCCTCACAGATAGTAATATCATTTCTGTAACTACTCTTCCAAAGGCAATAGAAACAAAAGCAGATAGTATTGAATCAATTTTTTATCAATCTTTATCAATCACACCAGCACAATATGCTAGACAATCACTCCGAAACCACAGTCAGAAAAGTTATTTGCACTTGCAGTAGAAATTCCTTTCTCTAGAGATTTTGTAATTTTGAAAAGAAGCTAGTCATATTAATAAATGAGCTGGCTTCTTTATAAAAGTAATTTTTCTCTGTTTAATTACCACAATCATATAACGAATAGGATTTTTAAATAGATAAACTAGCAGGAAAAGCTAAGAAGTGGAGGCTACAAACTATAATCTTAAGAGCCATCAAAATTATTTTTGTTCTATTAATTTTTCAAACAATGCAACTTCCTACATTTCTATATGCCAATGATCAACAGAAAGATGTACTTCAGTTTTTTCCAGGGCTTTTGAGTTCTTACTAATGAATAGTAAATGAACATGATATTAAAATCACTAAATGATTTTTCTGATTTGGAATGAATAACTAAGACAGGATTATTGCTAGTAGTCTTCAAAATCTTCAAAAGATACAATGAATACTATGTACCAGTCACGGCAAACCTTTTCAACACTGAGTGCCCATACCGGAACGCGGGTACATGTGCCATAGCACTGGAAACCTGAAGACCAGGTGACCAGCGTGCGGATGCCTGAAAACCAGCCTGAAAACAGCCCAAAAAATGGCATGGAAACAGCCCAAAAAATGGCCTGAAAACAGCCATGAAAATGGTCTGTTTTGGGGGCTTTTGGGGGTTTTTTTTCGGGCCATTTTCTGGTGCTCTGGTGCCCACGAAGACCAGCTGGTCGGGGTGCATGTGCATGCCAAAAACCAGAAAGACAGCTGGCGACAGTGAGTGTACCCCTAGAGAGGGCTCTGGCACTGGTGTTACAGGTTCACCATCATGGCTATATACTGTAATTTTAGAAAATTGTAATATATTATTCCCCCTTCAATAAAAAAATGTTTCCCCACATTTTTCCCATGAAGATTCAAATTTACTTACCTGTTGACACAATTCTCTAGTGGGACATACAATTACTGCAATGGGACCATCACCTGACTCCAACTCCTTCTGATCCATAATGTGGATTAACATGGGCCAAATGAACGCTGCCGTTTTTCCACTGCCAGTTTTTGCAATGCCAATCATGTCTCTGCCACTGAGTGCCACTGGAATACCCTACAAAGAAAGAGGAACAACATTTTTCTTTAAAATTGAACAATATTTCAAAATACAACAGGTGATTCAGAACTTAATAAATTAGATTGAAAAGATGTCTACTGAAACAAGGATGAGGAAATTTAATGCATTCAGATTTTGCTAAACTATAACTTGAACTGCAATCAATAAGGGATAGGGAAAAACAAACATTTCAGCAATAAATGGATGGTTACAGGTTATTATTTCATCAGGGAAAACCATGTTTAAACATAATTTGATACAGAACTATAATTTCTTGTATAAGCAAATTTCCTTTGATTGATTGATTGGACTTTTATCCCCCTTTATTTTTATAAAGTGGCAAAAATATTTCCTTCCCCTGTTTTCATCACAACATTAGCCTGAGATGAGTGACTGCCTCAAAGTCATCCATCTGGCTTTCATGCCCAAGGCAGGATTAGAATTCAGTCTCCTAGTTTCTAGACCAGCCTTCAGTACCAGAAACATCTCAGGAGATACAGTGTGATTAGGTATATTCTAATTTGTACTGTGTATTTAACAAAATAAATTTATCTTCTGGTTAAGTTCTGCAGTTTGTGAGGTCTAGAGAAATCAGACAGAATAGCTAACCTTTTAAACTGTTCTAAATCAGAGGTCCACTACCCCTGCTCTATGAACTGGTACCAGTCTGCAGCCTGCAGTTGGGAATGGGGGTGTGAAAGAGGTGGGCAAGTGTGTGAAGTACCATTTGCACAGGATATGATTGCAACACACACACACACACGGCTGCCGGTACACCAAGAAAGGTTGGGACCATTGTTTAAATAATTTTTAATTTTGTAGGAATGTTTACATATAGAAACCATTCTTTTTTATTTTAAACAGATTGGTTTTCAGGCTCTATATCTCTATATTACATTTGGTAACCAAGTTAGAAGTGAGAGTCTCTCCCTACTCTCTCAAAAACTATTTAAAAAATGCTACTCACCTGACACTGGATAGGAGTGGGTTGAGTGTACTCTGATTTTCTGATTTGGTGCATAAGTTGCTCATCAAAACCAAAATGAGCAAAACTACTTCCTGGTCTTGGAGGAGCCGCACCAGAAACCTAGGGAAAAGAGGAGTTAATTAGATATGCCACAGGTTAAATGCTTACATTATTCATTTAAGAAAATTGTTTAATATGCCTGTTTAGTGTTGACCAGAAAGGGCTACTTACTTACCCAGGTTGGGGGTTACTGGAAAGGATAGGGTGAAACAGTTTGAACAACTTGTTCCCCAACAAATAATTCAGAAGAGGGTTTTTGGTATTTGCTGATGTTATGGGAAGGACAAGATTGAATTTTTTACACTTTTTTTCTGGGACTCTGAGAGAAGAAGTGTTCTCTTTCCCATCTTAAATTTCCTAATCACATAGCAAATGAGCTAAAATTGCAGTATTTCATCCATTTTGTTTCTAAATTTCAGCATCAACCTTTTGGGGTGCTTTAACAATATATATGAGAGTGGCTTGCTTCAGAGGCTTCCTGCTCTTATATGATTTTTGGTCTTGGAGAAAAAAAGAGGATCAATATTGACTGATATCGTTTCCACATATTTATGCTATCACCAGGGAGGGATGCTGTGGATCACATGTAATATATAAAATGTCACACAGGAAGGAAATCAGTTATCCTCAAACCCCTATGCTTTTCACTTGATGCAGCATAAGAAAAAGTAAGCAGCTAGAAGAGCTAAAAAAAATCACTAGTAATGGAGCAGAATCTGAGAAGCCCAAAGCATTTCAGAGTCTAGAAAGAGGCATCTGTCCAACTGTAAAATACAAATAATAGTGCTACATTAGCTAAAGAAAGTACTGAATGGGAAATAGGTGACAAATTGTCAAAATCAAAACATTTACCTATCAGTTCTCCAGAGCCATAAAATTTTCTTTTTTTTTAATATTATGCCTCCCATTCCTTTCATGTCATATTTTTTTATTCAAACCCTTTCCTTTTGGAAAGCATTCTCTGATCTGTTGCAATATTGCTATAAGATCCAGCATCTGTTTAGCACATAATAAAATGAATGAACAAGAAAAAAAAGAGCCCAGAAACAAGGATTCTTGTTTTCATCTTACCCGTAGATTTAACTTATGGCGCAACTCTATTACTTGTTGTGGAGTGAGACTGGTGATTTCTTCATGCTCTTCATAGAAGTTTTTCTCAAACGGTGGGTATTCAATCTACAAGCCAATTATTCCTTATTAGTGAGAAATGCCACCTGAACAGGTAAAAGCTAAGCATTGCTAGCTGCCGTGATAATATGATCTTTCAATCACCACAGAATGCTAGCAGAACATTTGAAACACTGGACCATTAAATTGATATTCAAGGTTAAGGAAAACAAGACATGCGATAAAGTTCTTTTGTTGAAATAAAATCCTCTACCTAACCATTTCAGCTATTATTTAATCTTTGAGAAACACTATGGTACAATATAAAAGAAACTGAATGCATATCCTAAGGGTCCCCAATCCCCTGGTCATGGACCAGTACTGGTGTGTGGCCTGTTAAGAACCGGGCTGCACAACTGGAGGCAAGTGGCAGGCAAGTGACTGAAACCATATTCCCACCCACCCCCTCCATCCACAGAAAAATTGTCTTCCATGACACTGATCCGTGTTGCCAAAAAGGTTTGGGGCTGCTTCATTAGATGATGTTTTTTCTTCCTAGTTTGCTTTCTTCACTATTATTGACTTTTACAGCTTAAGAGTAATACAATTTTATGAAAAGAACAAATTTTATCACCTCTGAATGATCAATAGGTGGCAGAGGATCAATAATTTTTTTAGATGGTGCTATTGGATTGCCATCACTATCATACTCCAAGTTATCTTCCTCCTCTTCTGGAACCACACCAGCAGTGGGGTTTTCAGCCATGTAACGGAAATAAGCTTCCTGCAGCAAAACAGAAAAGTGTAACTGCATACAGATGAGAAGGAAGAAATGCAGTTTACTGCCAACCACATTAAGGTAATAGTTTACTTTAATGTGTGCAAGAGCAGTAAGAGTCTATTTGAATTGCATTTTCAAATTATCTAATGAAACTACAATGACTGACAAATATGAACAATATTTTTGTAATGTACAAAATCCTGAAGAACCTAGTAGATCTCTACAAAAATTCAGGTAAAACCATAAAGGACATTGTTCCAAATGACTTTAATATGTGATTTCTTAAGAACATACTTACGCATTATATTAATCACATTCCTAACGCCTTTCTGGATCTCTGATGCATGTGAGAGGATTGACTGTGATTATAGGTAGCCCTCACTTAACAATGGAAGTTTGGGCTGGCAACTATGTCCTTAAGTAATGCTGTGCAACATTAAAAGGGTAATTGCAGTAGTCCCAGTTGTTGTCATTATGTAAATCAAGTGCAGTTGAAGCAGTCTCATAACCACTAATTGTGACTTCCTGCTGGCTTCCTTACTGACTTTACTTGGCAGAAAATGGCAGTAAAAGTTGCAAATGGTGATCATGTGACCCTATGACATTGTGATTGCAAGCCAATTGCCCAACACTCCAACTGTAATCACATGACTGTTGGGATGTTACACCAGCTGCAATTATGAGGACCCATGGTAACAAGCGCATGCATTATGGGACAAGATAAACTTCTGAAAGACTTTCTTTAGAACCTATTCATAATTTCCATTTTAAAGATAGATAAAATGAAAATAAAATATTAATTTACACTCTATCCATATCATTAAAAACCTGAATTTTCATATGCACATTAAACAAATTTTATTAACTGATTACTTTAACTATTTCTATAACTGTATCAACACTCCAGTGTTATTTCCTGTCTTTAAAAAACTGGGAGAGATGTACATACCGGTAAGTATTCTCTGCATATTGTAAGTACCTTGTCAGTTCACTGTCATAAATGAACCAAATAAGGACATTAGGACACATCTCTATTTGTAAGTTAAATTTTTGTTCGCAAAATATTTATTTCTGCATTCTAAACATGTGTAAGCTATATCAACTCAGTGATACACAGGCAGTTATTACACATCCTTGACTTACAATCAGTTCGTTAATCACCAAATTTACAACAGATATCCAAAAAGCTACTTTTGATCTGTCCTCAAGGTTACCACTTTTGCCATCATATTGCATTTTGGGAGCTTGGCAACAAGCAATTGCAGCATTCTGCAGTCATGTGAACACGATTTGCAACATTTTTAATGCTCAATTTGTAACTTGCTTTACAACCATTGTAAAAACAACTGTAAAGCAAGTCTGGTCCTGTGGTGCTTCAACTAAAAAACACAAAGACTTACTTTGGTAATAGGTAATGGTAACTTTATCAGTGGAATGGCCTTCCTTTGTCACTCAAACGTGCTAAAATTGTTTCCTAACGGTTTCTGCTAAACAATTTTTTTCCTAATATCAAACTGTGCCTTAGTCTTTCTGTCATACTTTTAAAGTGTCCATAATGAATTGTGTTTGCTCCTGACTGAAAAGACAGCTTATAGGCACATAACAAGTGGACTCCACTGGAATGGATAATTACACTATACTTCCCATTGTGATAGGGTGATGATGGTCTACTCATTACAGAAGCAACAAGATAAAGGAATCACTGTACAAATGTAGAAAGTGGATACTTTGGGTATCAAAGACATACTAACTTGTTACCAGCACACATGAAGCTCCTCTGTAATATACAAACAAGTTGCAGTACAGTCTAAAAATATTAGATGTGTGAAAATTAAAAGACAGTAATAGAAGTTTCTATTAAAATTGTGTTACATCTCTCTAATGGCTTCTACTTACACATTCTTAGCTGTGACTTATATGGTCAAAAGCATCCTTTTATACTAAGACAGACTTTAATACTAATTTGTTCAAGGGATCCGATTTCATTTTTACATAGATAGAAAGATTTTGTAGAAAACTCACTTGATCATCTTCCTCTTCAATATCATCGCGTATACCCCTGGAAAAATAAGCAGAGAAACAAAACTTCCCTGCAAATGTTCCACATACCCAGCTCCATAAATTCAGCCTGAGTGCCAAAATGACTCAACATAGATACATTCAGCTGCAATAAAAACACATTTCTTATAACAACACCAACCCCCCTCCCCCAGAACTTGCCAAATTCTGACGAGTTAACTAGAATTTTGAATGTATGAAATATGAGAAGCGCTCACAGAATTTTACACCTGGAAAGGACTAAAAAGTCAAGTTTTGCTTGTCATAAGTCAGAATTAATCATACACTAGCCCCATACAATTTAACCCTTAAAACCCAAAACATAGCCTCTAGAGAACTATTTTGGCATGAAAATAAAATATCTAGCTAGAAATAGTGGTACCATGCTTAAACTGTTGATGAACTTTTGTTTATTTCAATAGGAATATAATATATGAAACTTACTTTGAATTCTTTCTTTCCTTATCTTTATCTTCTAATCTTTTCATGTCTCTAGCAGCTTGATCCTAATCAATCACAAAACATGATTTTAAAAAGAAGCATATTTAATATCAACTCCCATAAAAATCCCTGTTACTTAGAAGTTAATGGAGCCGTAAACAAGTAAGTACAGATAGTCCTCAGCTTAAGTCAATTCATTTGGCAACTGTTCAAATTTACCATGATGCTGAATACATGAACATATGTCACACTTAAAGACTGCACTGCTTACCAATAACAATGTCAGTTCCAACTGCCATCTCAACTAGAGGACTAGCAGTACATTATTTGATAAATGAAGTACTTTTTTCACTGAATTTGAAAAGCTTATTTTAATGGTAGGAAAAACTGAACAGGGCCTTTTTTCAAATCTGATATAACAAACTGACAAGACTTGACAAAAACAAGTATCAGATTTAAACAAAAGCTCATGAAAGATGTTTTTTCCTGTGATAGCAACCCAAAATATTTTTATAGCTGAAAAGATAGCAATTCCTTTATTCTCTTATTTGCTTTTTCTTTCATTTCTGTAATATCAGCTGGGCAATCTGTTGAAAAGTAAGTACATCCAGAATAAATTAAAAATGCTCAAATGATTAAGATTAATAATATTTTTATTTATTGCTTTTGAAGATCAGACTTAAAGTATAAGTTGCTTTTCTAAACAGCAAATTTTGATGTCAGGCAATCTTTGTAAAATTAAAGAAAATAGTAACTTACTTCCACTTCAGCCATGAATGCCTCCAATGGGTCATCCTCACTATCTGAATCAGTTGCTTTGGAATGGAATTGCTGACGAGTAGGAGAGTTTTCAGCAGGAATGTATGGCAAATCAACATTATTGGAATCTTCCTCCTCATCTTCAAAGTATCTAATCATTAAAGAAAGAGAAAAAAAGAATTCCATAATCAAGAATCCAGTTATCAAAAAGCCAGGAGCATAAGACAGAAACTGTATCTTAAAATAAGTTATATGACTATGAGTTAAGCAGTCTACTACATCCTAACTATTTATTTATATGAACTGGGTACAGTTCAAGCTGCATTCAAGACTTATGTGCCACAGTGCTGCTTAAAAACAATAAAAATAAAACACATTAATTAGGTTATACTGATTTTACTGGCTGTAATTAAAAGAAGTTGCATTCCTCATTGATGCTTTTTTTGAGATACTGTTAGGTAACGCAACCATCAAATCTTGGGAAGTATATGTGCAAAAATAACAA
The DNA here is from genome assembly GCA_026931265.2 of Tropidonophis doriae. Taxonomy (NCBI): domain Eukaryota; kingdom Metazoa; phylum Chordata; class Lepidosauria; order Squamata; family Natricidae; genus Tropidonophis; species Tropidonophis doriae. The sequence continues at coordinate 4,138 of JAPKID020000806.1, read as the reverse complement.
CTTACGCATTCTCTTCATCAAAATTTGCCCGTTTAGATCCAATCTTATAAAAGGATGGCAGCTGAGGTGGTGGTGTCTTCCCAAACCCAGAAGAACCAGGGGCTCCAAAAGCACTATGGGATTGTTGTGGCAGCTTGGGCTCCTCCTTCTTTCCAGAGGATATTGAAAAGCCACCGAAACCAAAGCCTCTCTTAGTGCCAGGTCCACCCTTGTTCCAATTCATGATATTCGTAATGTATCTAATGAAAGATAAAAAATTTAAAACCATGTATCCATTTAAAAAATAAAAAAGTTTACATAATATGGATTAAGCAGAAAAGACTGATAGTCAAATGTTATTCCTTTTAACAACTGCTACCATACTTTAGGGAAGTCTATCAAAACAGGTGCCATTTTATTTATTAAGGGACATTACCGTAAGAAATGCAAAATGGGCAAATTAAAGCTTAATTTAATGGAAGTATTTTGTTTACTAAGTCAAGGATTCTACTTTGGTTAAGGATTTTCAGAGCTGCTTTTTACTGGTCATTGTAACTAAAATCGGACACTGGAGCAACAATCCTTTTGTGAGAGATGGGAAAGAGATGTTCTACTAAAGAGGAAGTGAGATCATTTTTTTCTTGGTACATTCCTTTTCAATTGATTCTGTATATGGTAAAGAAAAATAATTTTGCCATCCTTTTATTCATTCAGGTGAATGAGGAGCAGGATTCATTGCAGCCTAGACTTGGCCCTGAGCTACGTGCTTGTTTCCATACGCTGACAAACTGCAACAGAGTAGTAACTACTATTCTACACATTTTTTCACCATGATTTCTTAAAATATTCAGTGGTCCCTCCTCTGCTCCTCATCTTCTAAATAACTAATCATTGTAACAAGAGAGAGAAAAGGAATCTCTTCCTACTGTCCATTCCAAACCAAAATTTCCCATTCAATCTTAAATAATTGATATTTATCATATAATAAATTATGCCCTGCTTATTAAAAACTAGTCTAACACAAAAAATAGCACTGTTATTTTATTTATTAATAAGCAAATAAATATAACATCATAGACTAAGCAACTCACTATACAATTTAGCATAAAACTAAGACTCGCCCATCCCTTGTTTTCAGGAATAAGTGTTTTAAGAAGTAAACCAAAATGTAGTTAAGATCATTTATTTTAACAGTCGAACATGCATTTTCTGCATTAGCTTCTCAAATCTACTCTTCCAGACTGATTCCATATGATCTTTTACTCACCTCGAGGCGGGCCAGAGGCCGGGCCGAAGACACAAAAAGGTGGTTACCTGATGGAAGAAAAAGTGAAAACGATGAGCTTCAAATGTTTACGTGCCCCGACTAGGCCTCAGCCCCGCCCCCTCCTTTTCCTTCTTAACCAACGGCCAAACCCAGGACGATGTAGGCTCTCCTCGGGCCCTTTGCTCTGCTCCTGTTCGGTTCAACCTACCGTTTATTAATCGGGTATTTGGGGAACTGTCTTCCCTCCTTTCTCTTCCTCGATTGCTTGTAATGTACAAATGAGGTGGTAGACGGTGCCTGCTGAAATGACCGTGACGTACAAACGTCACGCATATAATAGACCGACACTCTGCTCTTGAAGGGCCCTTGCACATAAACCTCGTCCTCAAACCGCGGGCCTTTATTCTGTCCGCCGCTCCTTGATGACGTCTGATACCAGCAATAAAACTCCGAAGGACGTAGAGCTAGAAATATAGAGTAGCATAACGCATGTTTTTACTTCACAAATTTATAAAAATACATTTTTGCCTCCCCGCCCCACCATCTACTCTAGATTCTTTTTTGAATCGAGATCATTTCTTAAAGAAATACGAAAAGGAAAAAAAGTGCAACCCAAGATGCATTATAATTGAATTCTGTGTTGGTGGTGGTCCTATAAAAATTGAGAAAACATAATGCTGTTTTATACATTCTTAGGCATTCACAAAACCAAACAACTTTTATAAAATTAACAACTAAATAAATTAAAGACTAAAACTAAGGTAAATTGTCTGCTCTTTGTGAATGATACATTTTTTTTGAGTGAACACACTGCTTTCCTAACGAGAAAGAAAAAATTGGAACTGGAGTAACAGAAGTCCCATCTTTGAAAGTAAATTCTGCTGAATTTTGAAGGTTTTCACTTTGTGTGTTTCACAGTAAAGTTTTGAGATCTCTTATGATCATGACAACAACATAAAACCTGGCAATACCCGTCCAATCTTTGATAAGTTATGCATATCTGATTACTTTTTAAATGGGCAACCACTAGAAAATCTCTCATCAAAAATCTTCCTTTGAAGAAGATAATGGCAAACAACTTCTAACTTGTTCTCAGGACTACCACATAGTCTAAGTGATTCTCATGTGTTAATAAAGTCACTCGCTTTGGAGATATCTTACATCACACCAGCATGCACTTATACTATGGTGTGAAACACTTTTAGCCGAAGCTTCAGCTCTTAAATATATGAAGAACTGCACGTACTGTTGATAAAACTTATAATTGTTTTGAATACTGGAATGTTTCTGGCCATAAAATGGAAAATCAGTGATAGCACAATCCAAGTGTGCATGTTTAATTGAATGCAGGGTATGCTATAAATAAAACAGAGGTAATTCATTTTCACTATGTTTTAGCCACTGTTTAGGGATAGTACTAATAAAATGAGCACAGATACCATATGTTGAACCTCAAATTATAACACAGTTTAATTGAGATCCTTCTCTTTAAAGCACCTATAGTTAGTGGTGTTTACTCTCAAATATAAGCATCTACTAGATTGGAGCCTAACAAACATAATTGTTCTTCAGTTGACATGAGCATTTATCCTGACAGATTACGCCAGAATGATTGTATACGCTGCCACAAAACTGTTCCAATTGTTTACCAAAAAATATTAGGAAAGATCAATAAATACCAGTTGATGGGCTAAAATGTCATGGGACAGGAGAATTAATCTGCATTTATAAACACAAATGGGATGAGGAGAGGTAGATTTAGCTAAACTTGACTTTAAGAATCCAGTATAAAAAGCGCCACACTCAACACTGCTTTCACCCTAAGTCCCTGCCCTGCATCATGCAGAAAACATGATGCATATTTTTCCAGAGCAAGGGAAATCTCAGTCCTTCCTTTCTCTCTCTCCTAATCGCCTAATAAATTATCATAACGCAAAGAAGTTCGTCTAGATCTGGAGGCAGCCAGGTATCCTTTTAAGGAACGGTCCCCCTCGCTCTCTGCCAACACACCCCTCGCCTTTAGGCCACTTCCCTTTTCTGGCCTTTCATCTTCAGGGCGCATGCGCTGACTTACGCAAGTGACGTAACTTACGGGGAAGAACGGCAGGGCGAAAAAGGAAAAAGCTACCGCGTTGGGATCGTTCAGCCTAGCGGAGGAGCGAGTTGGTCTTGGGGACGTTGAGAGGATAAAACCCTGGTCTGAGGTATCGAGCAGGAGGGCTTGAGGACTAAGAGATCCGGGGAAGGGGAGGGAGCTCTCTCTTGTGAGGCTAGGTAAGGTAAATTATAATGTTGTTCCCCAGTTCGGGAAAGGCGTGGACATGGCCCCGTCCTGGGAGAGGAAAAATAACCCCCAAATTGGCTGTACACGAGGGTTGCCTCTCACAGGTGTCTGGCGTTGGCTCACCGAAGCTAGCTTTCCCCACCTCGTTCCCTCCAGGTGACCTGAACTGCACTCGTAGCAATCCCGGCCACCCTAGAATGGCTGGAGGTTCTGGCTTGGCTCTACTAATCATTTCCACCTCTTTTTAGGTACCCGGGGTTTCTTTTTGGGGGGCGGGGGTGGTGGTTATCTAGGCCAGTCCTGCGACCGACTTTTCGCACGTATCTTACCAAACTGAAATAATAAAAATAGAAACTGTTAGAAAACTGGTGAGTATAAAATTGTGTGTGTAAAGATCTTTTTTTTTTTTTAAGGCTAGCAGATTCGTGCTTCTGTAGTGCAATAGTAATTACAATCTGCTCCACAAATGCAGGTTTGTTTGTTTGTTTTTGTAGCCCACGGTGATAATAATGTGAAAAACACCGAGAGGTCATTTGATTTGATTTTGATTTATTCGTATTTGTAGACCGCCCCCTCTCCCCGAAGGGACTCGGGGCGGTGCACAGGCA
>JAPKID020000805.1:0-16505 GCA_026931265.2 Tropidonophis doriae | reverse complement strand
GACATTAAATCTTTCAAATCTTCAGAGCTAGTTTCAACAACATTCTGAAACCTTAAAAAGTAAGACATCCTTTCAAAATCTAACCTTGACATATGACCAGCTAAATCAGTTATTTCTTTTTGAGAATTACTTATCTCCCCCCTCATCTCCGCCGCCCCCCCTCCAGCCCATCAATTCTTTGTTTGTTTTCCATTAGTGCTTTCTGTGTCTCTAAAAGTTCCAATTTGGAGCTAACATTGTCCTTGCGAATTTCTTGCAAAACTTTTAATTCTGTCATGATGCCCTGTAGAGTTTCCTCTATCGCTGATAATCGTGCTTCCACCGCCTCTGGTTCTTTAGATGTTGTAGGTTTAGATTGGTGTGGCTGCTTTTTTGAGGCCATCATGAAAGTAATAAGTTCTTAACACTAATATGGCGTCTGCTGGCAAGGTGGTCCGTGAGGTGAGGAGAGAGTAAGAGTCCAAAGTTCAAATTTTCAGTTCTTTTTGCTTAAAATCCAGAGAGATAACAATTTTTAAAAGCCACAAGTAAGACCAAGAAGAAGGCACATCTGGGATAGATCCTAGGAGTCTTTTCTGTTAATCCAGGGTAAGCAATTCAGTCCCATAAAGCCAAAGGAATGTCAGCACATTTCAAAGAGAAAAATTTTTCCAGCTGAGAACAAAGGAGCGCCATCTTCCCCGCCCTTCTGGCAGCCTCTGGAGATCTAGTGAAAGTGCAAGTCCACTGAGGCCAGACAAAGATACAAAGTTTCAAATATTCTCAAATAGAGACTTTCATTTATTTTTTGAAGAAAGGATCAGATGTTAGGTTTTTTCCATCTCCCCAAACCTGGGGAGCATTTTAAAGCGCCACCGTTTTTTTTCTTCCGAGGAGGGGTTTGCAAACTCCCTCCTCCTTTTCCCTTAGATCAATAGTTGAAAGCAAAAATTATTCAAAACTCACAATCCACTTTGCAGCAGTCACGGAGCCTCGGTGTTGCCTCCAGCTCCGACCTTCCGTTCTTCATAACAGCTGTTGTTTGTTCCGAGTAGCCATCGGCGAGGGGGATGAAAGAGAAAATCCTGCCCCCTGCGACTCGTTCCCCGGCACCTAGGTTGAAGCGGGGGGCCCCCGACCGCCGCCGGGGTGGGGAAACTCCCTGCAAGCCGCCCATGCGGTGGGGGCACTTTAAAAGTGTCCCGTAGCCCCCGAAGGAGCCGCCGGAGCAATCTCGGATCCGTCCGTCGCCTCCAGCAAACCGGAAGGAAGTCCCTTCTAATCTTGTTATAATCCACAAAGTAGGACAATTTTGTTTGAATTGTGGTTTTCTCCCCAATGCAACATTACATTTTGGTTTCAAAACTTGATAAACACATTGAATAAGCAGAGAACAAGGACACACAACTTTGCATTCCAAATTCCATACATTTTTATCCTCACATTTTTATGTATCCAGGTAAATTTATGAAGCTTTCCTATGATTGAAGCCTTTCATGAGGCTTTTCTGTAATTGAAGCTTTTTCTTTTTTTTTTTGGCTCTCAATTTCTCAGTTTTTATTTCGTTTCCAGGACACTTTTTTTTCTGAGCAAGGTCATTTTGGCATTAAAAATATTAGATTAGAATAGGCCATGACCTAGTCAGTAGGATGCTAATATTTTTAAAACAGTATCTGTTTCTTGGATTACTCCCTGATTATTTTCATTTCAAGTTCACCCTGATCATTTTGTCAATCCTGATCATAATACATTCCCAGGATTAAATTACTGGGGGTGAGCTGCCACTCACAGTGCTTCTCTGAAAAAAAAAAGCCCCTTTATAGCCTGTTTAATTTTTCTCTGATTGATCTAGAATCAGTGTGTCCCTTGTCCAACTTGAAATCTTTTATCTAAAGAATGTATGTATGTATATATGTATTTAATTTATGTGCTTCTCATATCACTATCAGGAAACTAGTAAGTATCGTTCAGAATTCCTTTTTTTTTTGGTCACACTTGGATGTGCCTTGACTCAGCAGTTGCTCTGAGTTAAAGTTCTATATAATAGAAAATTACCTGTCCTTTTTTTACTCATGCTGTTTGGAAGTTTATCAGAGACATCAAGTTGTTAGGATAAAAATCTGCAGAGTGAAATTCTCAATGGATTTCAGTTCAAATAATGGTTTTCCTTGACTCCAGCCTCTGTTTTAGTCACCTGGTCCCAATATGTCTATGCTTATACAATTTCTCTTGAAATAAATACTGTTGCCACAATGATGCTTGGAATTCTCTTTAAGTTGCCAACAGTGCTGCTTTATTTTCAGCCTATCATACAGCACAGGAAAAAAACCAACATTGCAGATCAGTGAATTCTCTGGCAACAACATATGAATTTCAGTATTCCATTTCAAAGAAATGCTTTTCATCAGATTCACAGAGGATATGAAAGAGAGAAAAAAATGGCTTCCTGAAAAGCTGATATATAAGGAATGAACCTCAGGTGAACTTAAGCAGAGCTTTAACTAGAAAGATGATTTTTTTGAGCCCCAGTTGGGTTCCCCCCTCCCAATTTATTCCCCTGGTGACAACACAGATATCACAGCTTGAGCTTCTAAACATCTAAGATAGATTCATACCAGAAGTTGATAGGGGTCCGCTATTTTCATTTATTTCTCTGCAATTTATGGGGGGGGGGGAAACGAAGTTGACAAGATTCGCATTAGGAATAGGAATCACTGGTTTCTTTTTATCTCCCACATGAGTTCCAGAAGCTATTGTAGACCAAGAAGATTCTACTCATCTTCGCATTGCTTTTCAGATGTTCTTTTCCCACAAACATTAGGAAATAAATGACCAGAATCTGATCCCTTGGATTTTTTTATTTTTTTGAAAATATGAAGGAGATCAATATATGAATGATAGCTCTGATTGTGGTGAGATATCTAAAGAGCACCACTGAGAACATCTGAAAACAAATATCCCCCCCACCCAGCACCTGGAAGTAAGATTACATTACAGAGTTTTTCCCCTCACAAGAAAGATGAGCACCAACATTTTAACAAGGAAATACTGAAACTGAATACTGAAGTCTAATGTGGTTATTGTGGTTTTTGCCTATATAAATATTGGACCAGTGATGTGATTCAACAGTCTAACAACCAGTTTGCTGAGTGTGTGCTTTGCACACATGCACATGCAAAGAGAACTTAGTGCATGTGAAGTGAGTTTCGTGCATGGGCAGTGGGTTAAAAAAACTTACCTTCTAATGTTGCTGAGGTGCGCCAAACAGCTGAGGTATGGCAATCAGCTCTGCCACATCTATCAACTGAGGTAAAAAACAAGGAAATGTAGGTGAACGTATAGGCTGGGCCCACCTGAAGGTCAGAGCCAAGCGGTTAGCTCTCAGCTGACCTTCAGAGCTACTGGTATGCTTAAACCAGGCTGAACTGGCACATTCCCGCCCCTGTGCTAGACCTCTCCTCTTTGCCTCTGATCTATATTAGAACTAAAGATGGAAGAAAAAAAGCTCTCCAACTCCATATATTATTTGCTTATATTATGTACCAGATATGGAACTTGTCTCATAATTCTATTTCTTTTTTTTAAAATGCTGCTAACAACATATTTAAATTAGCTTACACTGCCCACCTCTTTACACATATGTTATGGGTTAGCCACATACATCCTTTTTTATATTTGTTTTATCATATAGCCAACCCCCTCTCAACAAGCTCATTTGATTTTGACAAGGATCTGAAGTTCGATCATAACTGGGTACAGATGAATACTGTTATAGAACTTGTGTAAGCAACTTGTGTAACCTAACCATTCTGGATTTCGGGACTCATGATATGTTATTATTATATTCAACTGAGCACATTTATTTGTGCATCTCAAACTATCGTTGTCACTGCAAACTAGTTGATGTTGAGACTGGCTGGATGGTAGTGGTTGGGTTCACTCAATTGTTAATTTTTTTAAATAGTAGAAGAGGACTCCAAGGATTTTCAGAATGGTTGAGAAGATCACCACACTGCATCTGTTAAAAAGAAAAAAAAATCCCTGTTACGTCACTTTGTGAGATTAGGATGGATACAGAGATCTGTGCTATAGAAGTCAATTTGGACTCAGTTCGCATATCATAAATAAATTGACAAATTGTCCCTACACAAGTTGCCACTTAATAAAATCAGCATGTTGGTTAGGCAAAATGAAACCTCTTTGTATATACTGAGTTGATTAATAAAAGCCAGATATAGGAAAATTCATAAAATTTAGGAATATGCATATGTCTAAGCAAGGAAGGAACCTGAGATATGCTAAGGTGACCAGATGTCCCGCTTTTGGCAGGACAGTCTCAGTTCACCAACAGATGTCCCATGCCCCACCGCCTCTTTTTGTGGGCAGGCGGTGGGCGCTCTGTACGCTCTCAGAGACCCAGATAGCTGAGAGCGCTGGCTTGGGTGGGGAGGGCATCGGGGCTGAGGAGAGGGGGGACAGGGCAGCACAGGTTCCAGTGCGGCCCGCGTTTGCACAGAGGGCATCGGGGCCAAGGAGAGGGGGGTGATGCATGCTCCAGCATGTCAAAAAAAGAAAAAAAGCCGCTGCAGGAATCAATGAAGGAGGCGAGGAAAGCTGGGAGTAAGGCGGCCTGCAGGAGGCATTGCGACGGGAGCCAAAGAGCTCAGCACTGAATCAGCTGCCAGGGTTAGGCGGGTCTCCTGCGGGTGGCGTGGTGTTGGATGAGGCTGCCTGCCTTCCTTCCTGCCTTCCTCGTCCCCTGCCGGATGCAGCTCTGGCTGGGATCAGATGACTGGCAGGAAGGAAGGAAGGCGCGGGGCTGCAGGGACCTGCCGATTCAGCTCCACATGCTGCCCCCCCCCCCCGGTCGATGGTGTCCCGCTTTGGGACTTTGAAAATCTGGTCACCTTAACATATGCATTTAAGCTAGTGTATATATTACTTATGGCAGAATAGTTATTTTCATGGCAAAAAGTTGGAATGGCAATGTGAATGTCTTTGCTGTAGTGAATGCATTACATTATGCCTTTTGCTGTATTAATTCATGATCTAAGGACATTTACTGTAATCATAAACCAGTTATTTCAGAAGCAAAGACCACCTTAGCCTAAGATTCAAACAGAGATATGTATTACTTTCTGGGCCATGGTTGAATTTGGCCTTTGAGTGTTGGCAGGAATAAGTTGACAGGAATAAGTTGACAGGAATAAGTTGACAGGAATAAGTTGGCAGGATCAAGCCAAAATAACAACAATATCATCAGCATTGACAAATTCACCATCTATCAATTGCAAAAGACGCTTTACTTGGAACAGCTTACATCTTGTGACAATACCTCTAACACCATCAAACATCAACATCTGCCTATCCCAGGGTCTTGGAAAAAACTTGACAGAGGAATAAAAATGTCAAATCCAGCCTAAATATCTGCCAGATTGTGCACCAAACCATACTAATAATCAGAGCTATTTACAGTTACAGTCAATTTGACTATTCCCCATCTATTTCATAATTTTATCCTTTGACTAAAATATCCAGGTATAGAAATAGCAATAACACTTAGACTTATATACTGCTTCACAGTGCTTTGCAGCCCTCGCTAAGCAGTTTAGAGAGTTAGCGTATTGCCCCAACAATCTGGGTCCTCATTTTACTGACTCTGGAAGGATAGAAGGCTGAGTCTGCCACATTTTGGGACTTGAGATAGAAACAAAAGATGTTTTACATAAGCTGCTTTCGGTACAATTTTTGGATACCCTCATTGCCTATTTTGCTTTTCCCTACTGAATAAAGAATAGATAATAGCAAGCTTCTCACTTTACTATGTCCAGTGTATGGAATGAAAGGAGCTTCTATATGCACAGAGATGAATGGGCCTAGGAATTTTGTTCATACTGACTGCACCAGAGGTCTGTATACTGTTTGTGGTGCGGCGATATATCTTGAGTTAAATCTTACTCCTAATCAAGGATTAGAGTGGGGGGAGAAACATAGAATAGAACTGTTGTCTGTTTGTCATCAACACATGGTGAGGAAGACACTTCATCTTCTTTTCTACTTCTCAACATCTGACCAAAGCTTTGGTCTTCCCAGCATTTGCACCACATTTTTGAAATATTGCAGAGAACCCATATGAAACGTATTAAAGGTTGCTTGCAATGGAATTTCTTGGAATATGATAGCAGGCACTTAATGGGCAAATCTGTAATTACCATATTCATTTCTTATGCAACACAGAAATCAAGTTTTCAGTTAATAACACAATAACAATGAGACTTCTCTGGGGAACAGAAGTGACTTGATTATACCTTTGCAAAATAATTGGATGGGGTTTGGACTTTGGGGAGGGGCAGGGAGAGGAACCTTAATACATTGCAGATTTTTTTTCCTGTATTGCTTTGATTCATTCATCAAAATGTTTTTAATCTTAGCATGTTGTAGAGCTTTGGAGTTGCATAAATTAAGATTCCCCCTGGCTTCAGCAGCGATGTCATTGGAAAAAAACTTTTGGTTGTTCTGAAAATATACAAAGTCTAAACCACAGACAGAATTTGCTGAACACTGTAAACATTCTCACAGTGTGGGTATAAATATCTCCTCTTTGATTCATTGCATACCAGATTTTCTAGTCAAGAGGTAGAATAGGAAGTAAAGAACCAAGGAGCATTTACATTTTGCAAAGAATCTAACAATCAGGAGAAGCCAAGGAAAAAAGACAATTTCAAAACCCCAGTCTCTTCTCAGGACAAACTTTACATTTATATTTATGATAACAGAAATATAAAATAATGCAATATTTCAGCTGTCTGATATTTTATGCAAAAATGCTCAGGGACTTCGCAAATAAATATATCTTCATCTAAATTTGCTCAGAAGTACATGGAAAACTTCTCAACTGATAAGGCTTGCAGAAGTGGGTGGCACATGAATTAACAACTGGTTTGCCCAGCACCGAAAATGTGAGGGTGTATGAACCATCCACACATGCGCCCGGCCTTCTGTGCATGTGCACAGTTTGTTTCAAACAGAAATGAGGTCTTCTCACTTGGTTTCACATCTCATATGCAAGACTTGAGGATGTAATATAAATTAGCTGGCAGGTTGGAATACCACTTGCATAGAAGAAATAGCTCTAAGTGGTAGATAAGGGGTATAGCATATATGGGCTGTCCCCAATTTCCCCCACCGCTTGGGTCCAGCTTCATATTTAATTTCATAGCAGGTGTCAACAGAGCAGATTTTCTCTGTTCAATTTGGTAGTTTTTTGTTTTTTAATAATCTGGAGAAGCTTCATTATTAACTGTCTCCTATGTCCCAGAATAGCTCATCCGAAAGAAGATTTTGGAACTTCATTGTTTTGACCCAACTCCCCAAACACAACACATTCTCGGTATTTAAATCAATGATTCATTTATTAGAAGTGCCAGCAGCCCCAGCAAAAAAAAAAAAAAATCTCAGTGCAGGCTAACAAGTCTGTCTGGGAGGGAGGTGAATAGTTTTCTGCCACATCTGTTCATCTCTGCCCACTGCCTTTTATCCCAAGAGCTAGGATGGGACTTTGCTAACAGCAGTAGTTCTTTTGTCCCAAGGATTGGCCCACAGATTTCCACTGCTCTCCTCTCCTCTGCATTCTGTGCATCCATGCATCAGGCACTGGACCCAGCTATTCTTCCTCTTTCTCATCCAGACCTGGGGGCTGTTGACTCTCCATCTGAGGGTTGATAGATGGCCCAGACTCTGCCTCTGTCTCTATCTGTCAGACAGCTCCACTCCAGTGGTGGGTTTCCATTTTTTTTACTACCAGTTTGCTTGTGCATGCACACAACACTTTTGCGCATGCACAGAAGCATCCAGGTGGGTGGGCAGAACCTCCTGCCACTGCTACTACTGGTTTGCCCGATCCGGGCTGAACCAGGAGCAATCCACCTCTGCTCCACTCCCTCTTCCCCCTCGGAGCTCTCTGGTTGCCTTGATGCTGTCCCTGACTCCCATGCCTCCTCTTTGTCTGATTCGGCTGTTGGAGGGGCCGGTGGCTGATAGGCTACAACATTCATATTATGTGTAACTTGGACCCTGATTTATTTTCTTCACCAAAATATGTTAGTGTAGCATCCTTCAGTGAGTGGTATACAGAACACATCCTGTTAACATCTTAGGGCTGCAGAAAAGTGGTTTGTTTGTTTTTTAGTTTAGTCTTTTTGTCTTCTTAATTTGAACAGGTAAGTATTTTGCTAACATTATATCCCTATGCCAGGAAAAGAGCACTTGTTAAAATTCTGCCTTGTGGGCAATGATTGTGACCACAAGGGCCCTTGTATAGGGCCTTGAGAGGGGAGGGAAGAAACTGTCAGTCTCTGTTGATTTTATAATTAGAAAAAAGCTACAGGAAACCAGTTGTTGTTTTTGTTAGCTCTGTCCTTTCATGCCAGCAATCATTCTCAGTTGGCTATGAATTTAAGGGAGGCAGGTCAGCACCCATTGAACACTAATTGGAGCAAAAAGCTGTCAATAAATAGGGATTTCACCAAACAGACCTGCACTATGATGAGCACTGAGAGAACATTATAATTTAACACATTTCAGTATCTAATAGATCTTACCATTATATGTTTCAGTGAATTTTATCCACGCATGCCTAAAAATGAAGACATATGGAGAAAATTAGAGGATACCTTAAGATCTCTTTTATAGTCTCTTCTTGCAGAATACACTCTGCTTACAACTTTTTTCCAAGTAGGAATGTGCAGGAATAGAAGAGATCCTCCTCCTTTGTGGACTATCCCACTGTGAAGCTTGTGTCTACATTAAATTCCACATAAGTTAATGAACTTTATCTTTTCATTGGTCTTGGGCTTGAAGATTCTTCTCTCTGCTTTTGTTTTTTTGCCACTCTGACTTAACTATTCTTTCTTTTTTTCCTTAATGAGGCTTACTATGAAGAAGCAGAGAAAATAAAGCCGTTCCTTTTTTTATTGCTCATGGAAACATTCAAAGCTGCTCTAACAAAAGTTTTCCAGGAAGCATCGAAAATATTCCCATGCCTTCTGCGGCCAAATTAGAAAAACACAAGAAAATCAGAGTAAAGATTATAATGTGCGCTTTCATTCAGATGACGTTGCTGAAGTATGCTGCAGTAATTATTTCAGACTTACTAGGCCAGTGATGATGGGGGATCATTCCCAAGATCAAACAAAGGATTATTTTTTTCCCCTTAGAAATGCATTTGCAGCAGGCATTTATTTAGACTGCAAGTGAAATGAGGAGACTTGATTTTAAACATGGGACCTTTATATGGTGCAAACAAGAGAAATTTTTGCACAAGCATCAAATCGGGCCCAAGAGACGTACTCCTCTTCCACCAACTCCTAAAATGCCAAACAGATTTGAATTTCACACACATAATAACTGGTGTACTAACAGTAGATTTTCAACTGTCATTTGTCGGCCATTTTGTTTGCCTGGAGAAATTCCTATTATGGCTGTCACTGCTGTCTGTATTCCACCTGATGCAAATGTTGGCACAGCGCTCGAACCAATTTCATTGTAATCTTATTACAATGACAATAAAGATTATTATTATTATTATTAGATAGCAGATATAAGTATAGACATGATTATGAATACATGAAACGGATATGAATACAAGAGAATATTAAGACAGGGACAGAATATACATTGGTGCACTTATACACACCCCTTAAGACCTCTTAGGAATGGGGTAAGGTCAACTGTAGACAGTCTAAGGTTAAAGTTTGGGGGGTTTGTGGAAGAAACCACATTGTCAGGTACAGCATTCCAGGCATTGACCACTCAGTTTCTGAAGTCGTATTTTCTGCAATCGAGCTTGGTGCGGTTTACCTCAAGTTTGCATCTATTGTGAGCTCGTGTATTGTTGTGGTTGACACTGAAGTAGTCATTGACAGGTAGGACATTGTAGTAGATAATTTTATGTAGCATGCTCAAGTCAGACTGAAGGGTGCGTAGTTCTAAGTTGTCTAAAATTTCAAGTCTGAAGACATAAGGTATTCTGTTGCAAGCAGAGGAGTAGAGGACTCTTTTCATGAAAGTTATTAAGCAAACACCACAGTCGTAAGCCCAAACACATTCTTGTGAATGAGCATTTTTTTCTGGAAACGGCCCCAAAAATAAATAAATCACAAATTGTGGTCACTAGAGCATGGGGCATTGTAAGTTGTTGTAAAGGCAAACTAGTTACCAGGTAACTGGTGAAATTCAGTCTTGTGACCACAGGGGTGGGCGTGTCAGAGGATGTCACATAATTTTGCAACAGCCAAAAATGCTTTATAAAACACCTGTTCTCAGCCCATCATAATTTCAAGTGGGTCATTAAATGTATGATTTTTATTGCTTTTATTATTATTATTAAAAGTAAAGAAGAAAACAACAATTCAAAACTCTAGCTATGAACAATATTAGCATCAGCAGTTAAAATAGCCGCTTTCTTGTTAAGCAAATTGTTATATCTATCCATTTGTCCAATTAAAGCTTGAGCCGTAATCACATGGAGTATGAATAAGTGGTGGGTTCCTACCGGTTCGGATCAGTTCAGACCAGTAGTTAGTAACTCAACCTGCCATGCTCCCAAACCAGTTCGGCAACCCTCATAGGCGCCACCTTCTCTTTTTTTTTGCTTCTGTGCATAAACAGAAGCATTTTTTTCAGTACTGTGCATGTGCCTGCACAAAGCACTCATGCGGGGCACATCCCTAAGCAAACTGGCAGTGTCAGCAGCCGCAAACCACCCCTGGTATGAATAGTCTAATTCTCCTTTTGCAAGATTGTCATCATTCTTACTGAAAGTTTTGTCTGAAAGATTGGGATTAATTTCCCTTTCAAAGTCTGAGTGCTAATATTTACCTTCAATCACATCAAGGAAAGTTTTCAAAGGAAAGTTTGTCAAAGGGAAGGTACACATCTATAACTTTAAAAAGTGCATAGAGAACAAAACTTGCTGAAGTTTTAAGCAATTATAGATGCCTGTGGGGGGGGTTTCCCCCCTCCTGACCTTTCTTCCCTGCTTTTGTTTTAATCCTGGGGGAAAAAAATTCCATTAGTCTAAATTCTGAGTCAAAATGGAACTGTGATAATGCTCCAAGGAGGTACCCCTAACTATGCTATAGTGTATTTCTAATTGAGCCTTTCAGATGGGGATATGTAATCCTGGATTACATGATGACATTAATGCGTCTCATCCCGCTTTCTTTATAAGGCAGACATTTGCCAATAATTAAGGATGATGCCCTTGGAACCAGGAGGACGGTATCCCTGTAGGGCATGAAGCATGGCTAAAAAACTGTCCCATTGACACTATCTCCCCTTCTCTTTTTCCTCCTTCTGTTTCGCTTTCTCCTTCTGCTCCTGCTTCTCCTTTTTCTCCTCTACCACCTCCGCCTTTTCCTTCTTCCTCTCTTTCTCCTTCTCCCTTGGAAAACATTTAAAATATGCTCTTGTAGGCCTGTGTCTTTCTTAGGGGGTTTATAAATTGGCATATTATAGCCTGCACATAAAATTGTAATCCTTATTGTGAAAGCCTTATAAAATGCAGTATAATCAGTTTTGTAATAATTTAAAAATAGATTGTCTGGAACATCAAGTGAATGAGGAAGTGAAAGTACAGGGGGCAGGAAATCTCAGGTAGACACATTAAAGTGCAGTAAAAGGAGGACCCTGTAAAAAGAGCAAGTAACTCTGAAAATATTCCATGGGAACAGAAGATATGTGGGAAAAGGTATAAAAATGAAGGCTTGTGATCATGTCAACGCCATTGATGGTAGCTTCTCATTGGACATAGCTGCTATCTCTGACACGTGTTGCAACTCAAACAAGTAAGTACAGTCTTACTGAAGTACTAATACAAAACACTGGCATTTTTCATATTTGAACATGGAAAAATAAACTTTTTGATACAAAGCTGAATTGTGGTTGCATGTTTGCATTTCTATTTTTAGTGTTTTTGAATTTTATAACAGCCCTAAGTGCTAACTATACTACTGCAATCACAAATATGTGAGGTTCTAATTGTATATTCTAATTGTACATCTCCTTCCCCTTCTTCTTCTCCTTCTCCTCCTCCTTCTTCTCCCTTGGAAAAGGATTAGGTACTCCTGTAAGGAAAATCAACATATATGTTCAAGCAGAACTACAAATATAGCCAGAAAACACCAAATATAGCTGCTAATTATTTGCAGGGCATGTCGTTAACCTCAATTAACACCTTAACCATTACTAAATTATGAAAGCAAGAAAATAATTGTAACCACAGAATTGTGCATAACTTTGGCTACTGAAAATACAGTGAATATAGATGGTAGGAGAAGACTTTTCAATACCATTGGGGGCATACAAAAAGTCAAATGCCAGCTACAACTTAATCCACAAAAAAGGCAGAGCTTAAATCAGGCTTTATAGTTTCCCATCTTGACTGTTTTTTAAAAAGTCAAGGTATTAAATCCTTACAAATTTAATATTTCTGAATGCTGAATTATTCCTTATGCTGGAAAGATGTTTTAAGAGTAATCATGCAGATGGAACAGGGCGAAATTCACCAACAGATTCATCTCTGTGACAGTACAGACACTTGTGTTAGGAGGAAAACATTTTCTGGGCAACCGATCAGTTTGCAGGTTCAGCAAAAGCTATATGGATAAATTGTGTGGTCTAATCCATAATTGCAACCCAACATTTCTAGCAAGTCAAACTGGGAATTGAAATAGCAATGCTAGGCTACACTTGCAACTTTCCAAAATGCACTGCATGGTGCAAGCATTTACTGGATAGAACAATTTGTCTCTGGAGATGGATAAAATATAGGATGGCATTTACAACAAACCCAACCTATCTTATAAAAATGCTTTATAGAGAACTGTCATCAGAGGAAGCACTATTTCAGACAAAATATCTGAGGACTGGATTTCCCCCTCTCCCTGAAGCTAGAAGCGATCATAAAGAGATTCATGATTTGGAAAGTTGATAAAAAGAATTATGAATCGATTCATAGCTAATGGAGATTCCCAGCAAAGAGAGGCTGAGAATTAGATAACATTCTACTTTTAGATCTCAGTTATATAACTTCAATGTACTGTAATCCTGACTGACCATGGAATCATAGAATGTAGAGGTCATCTAATACAACCATCTGTTTAGTGCAGAATCCACTAAAGTATCCCTTAAAAGATGACTCTCTAGCTTCTGTTTAAAAACTCTGATAAAGGAAAACAGACCAAGACATATAACATCCTTTGATCTTAGTTATTTAGTAACTCGGTCAAAAAAAAAAGAGATCAACCTTGCTTTCTTGGGACAAATTGAAGCTTGGTCCACTTAATGTCAGCATGCTTATCCCAGGATTTACAAACTTATTGCAAAAATGAGATGCAGCAGTAATGTATGCTGCACTGAATGACTTGGAAGAAAGGGATAATGCAAATCTAACCAATACTGAGCTATGTGCTGTGATATTATCAACTGTTCTCATTTTAACATAATAAGTTAGGGAACATAACTCACTAGAAAAATATGTCAAGTGCAATGCAAAATATTCCTCATCACCATATGGGATTTATAGTCTAATTCAACTTTAATGATTTGTCTATGTCACAGTCAAAGGCAGACGCTTCCAAAGTTAGGTTACGGTACTTCCTTTCCAATGAAAATAGTAGCAGCATAACATCAGCAGTAATACACCTGGTGGAACATTGTGATCTAATTTTCATGCCAAAAAACAACAACCCCAAACAAACAAGAAACTCTACTTATTCCCCCAAATTAATGTGGAGAACACAATAAAAATATTCAGCAATGACAGGTGTTAAACTATCTGAATCACTGGATTGCTTCACTGCAAATATTGTTGCTGATTTCACTTCCAGTATTTTGGAGAGTTGGATATAGACATAACCATTCCTTAAAATGACTTATTGACTGTTGTTCAGTCAATAAGTCATGTCCGACTTCTTCATGACCCATGGACCACAGCATGCCATTCCGCTCCCCCATCGTCCACTCCTCCTGAAGTTTGCCCAATTCATATTCATTGCATCAATGACATTATCTAACCATCTCATCTTCTGCCTTCACCATCACCTTTGCCTTCCATCTTTCCCCAGCATCAGGGTCCTTTCCAATGAGTCTCTCTTCTCCTTTTGTGGCCAAAGTATTTGAGCTTCAATTTCAGTATCTGTTCTTCCAAAGAACAGTCAGGGTTAATTTCCTTTATGATTGACTGATATGATCTTCTTGCAGTCTTCTACAACATCACAATTCAAAAACATCAATTCTTCAGTGCTCGGTTTTCCTTAGGGTTCAAATCTCCCAGCTATAAATTACTGCTAGGAAAACAAGTACATGTCTAACCTCTGAATCAACCAAAATAATCGCCTATTTCCCATACCTCCCCTTTAAATCCTTATGTTGTTAGAAGAGATAAGGTGTTATGAAGACTGGAAAGGGAGACTGTGAATGAAATGAAATCATTCATTTATTTATTTATTTTTATTTAGTTTGTCAAACATGTAAAAGACAACAGGTCTAAACATAAATATGAACACAATAAATGGGTACGAATAAATGGAGTCAGTAGGACAGGGAAGGTAGGCATGCTGGTGTGCTTATGCACCCCCCTTACAGGCCCCTTATGCAGGCCCCTTACAGGAATGAGGTGAGACCAACAATAGACAGTTTTAGGTTAAAATTATGGAGGTTTGGGGATGTAACAACAGAGTCAGGTAGAGCATTCCAGCATTGACCACTCTGTTGCTGAAGTTGTATTTTTTGCAATTGAGTTTGGAACGGTTTACCTTAATTTTGTATCTATCAAATGCTCATGTATTGTTGGGGTTGAAGGTCAAGTAGTCATTGACAGTAGGACACTGTAGCAGATAATTTTATGTACCCTGCTTAGGTCAGACAGAAGGTGGCATAGTTCTAAATTGTCTAAGCCCAAAATTTCTATTGTGGTATCTATTGTGTGCTCATTTATTATTGTGGTTGAAGCTGAAGTAGTCATTGACATCAAATGAGACATTTTCTATCACCAGAGTTGGTGTGAGGATTAAGGAAGGAGCCAGTAATGCTTAGGTCAGGAGTGATAATTATGCAGAGATATAAGTCAACTTTGAGGCCATAAAGCATCACATCCAAAAATCGTGCCTCAGGCCACCCCAAGTAATGCCTTCAAGGTGCTTTCTCAGAACCTAGATTTTGTGCAGGTCTGAAATCAGTTCCTGAAACTGAGAGATAGTGGGTTTAGGGATTCCCCCATATCTAGTGATCTACCACCATTGCCTCTGAAACATCACCCAAACTATGCCTTGGAGTCTACTACTCCATCCAGCCAAGGAGATATGTTGTGTAGCATAATTCTGAATTACTAGCAAGTCCAGGTGGGGGAAACATGAATGTCTCCTGGTTTGTATTGAAACCAGAATTCTTCTAGATTAATATAAATATTTTAATTTTAAATAGAGCAGTACATATAATGCATAGTGCGAAGAAATATAAGCCACGTGCTCCTGTATTGACTTTGAGGAAGAAAGACCTCTGATATGCAGGATTTAGGTTGCAATTTATGATGATGTTTTTCATCTTTTAATGTTATAACCCTAGCTGGAAATGCTGATAAAAAGGCTTAAGTCTAGAAAAATAAATAATCCACAACATCAAGCAAGCAGCCATTCTAACAAGTACGAGACACAATTTTTCCCATTCCACTAGTGTTGCAGTTATGGAGAAGGATAATTTGGATACCATTAAAGGTAGTCCATTCATTTAGCGGCCACTCAAATAGTGGAGCAGGGACCTAGAGGTGGAGTTCTCATCTCACAATCAGGAGGCTTTGCGTTCAATTCTAGGTAGAGGGCAGATATTTCTCTCTCTGGGCACAATGAGCATATATCTGCCGAACAAAACTCCACATTGGCGGCAGGAAGGGCATTCGGCCATTAAACACTCTGCTAGCTCCATTCAGTTGCCTAGACTTCACTCCGCAAAGGATTATGGGGTCATTAAATGATGATAATTTAGTGACCATTCATAGTTATGACAGCACTGAAATGGTCAACACTGCTCCTTTTTCACATTTATACCGTTGCAGCATCCCCATATTCACATGATCAAAATTCAGGCACTGGGCAATTGGCATGTTTATGGCAGTTGCACTGTCTTGGGGTTCTGTGATCACCATTTATAACCTTGCCAATTGGCTTTCGACAAGCAGTCAATGGGGTGGGGAGCCATATTCGTTTAACAACTTCATGGTTTACTTAACAAATGCAGTGATTCGCTTAACAAACGTTGCACAAAATGAGGCACCACTCTCCTAACAACCGCCTTGCTTTGCAACAAAAAAAAATGGGCTCAATTGTGGTTGTAAGTTGCGGACTATCTATACTTCAAGGTGTTGGTCACCATCTTTAAAGTGCTCTATGGCATAGGACCTAGTTATTTGCGGGATCGTATCCTGCCCCATACATCCCTTCGGCCGATTCGCTCCCACAGAGAGGGACTTC
>JAPKID020000803.1:0-16512 GCA_026931265.2 Tropidonophis doriae | reverse complement strand
CTGGAGAATTCTGGGAGTTGAAGTCCACAAGTCTTAAAGTTGCCAAGTTTGGGAACCCCTGATTTACACATTCAAATCTTTCAGTGCAATTGAAATCTGATGAGATAATTCCAGAGGTATTGTTCATTTTGTTAAGATCATCACTGATATCTAATCATCCGTGCCACACAGTTCAGGGCATTTTTTCTCCAACTATTACTGTATAAAGTCAGCATTGCTTTGCACCACCTCTCTTTGGTTGGGAAATGGAAAGGAAATGATGACTTAACAATTGTGCCAAGCTCAATATTTATATTTTAGTCATCACTTGCTCATAAGAATATTATAAAATCAAGTAACCACATCCTTAGAATTTGTGTAACCAACATTTACTCTGTTTGGTGGGGGGGCGGGGAGAGAGAGCCAATAAAATATGGCCAATTCAACATACGGTAGCTATAATTGGTAGTAAGGTGTTGCTCTTACATCCTGTCCCATTCTTCTCTTCAAAATGGATAGTTACATCTTGACAACACCTCTTGTTGTATTCCAACCCTTTGCATTTAATTAGCCACTGTAAAAAAAAAAAGCGGGGACGACGACACATCACCTAGCAATAGTAGTTGGGGACAGAAGTCACAATGAAAGGGAGCCAACATGCTAAACTTTGTGTGTATAAGCTGCTGAGTAATGGAATTAACAGAGGGTGCAATGCTGCCAACACTGTGTACTGTGCCTCCTGCTGTTCTCTTGATTCAAGTCTCATTCTCCACCCCCTCCCTGCATTCCACACCCTTGGACTCCTTTGTCCTGGAATAAAAAGACCCTCATCCTAGGGGATTTGGCAGCCAGATGTCACCTACTAAACATCAGAGGAGCTAGACTGATGAATTCAACTCTTCCCCCAGGCTGTTGAACTGTTGATTTGTCCCTCTCCCACTTTAATTTCAGCATTCCTGCTGTCAAGCAAAGTATCCTGCCTGCAGGAACTTTCATGAAGGCCTAGCATCTTCCAATAACAATGCTGGCTTTTATCTGCTCCACCTCTGTAATGATGGTTGCATCTTCCAGACGTTCTCTGTGTCTCTTGCTTAGAACCTTAACTGTACTCTCCTGGTACCAACCTCTGGAGGACAAAAGGGAGATGATCTTCCACTGCAGAGCTCCATCCATCCATCCATCCATCCATCCATCCATCCATCCATCCATTTATCTACCTACCGACCTACCTACCAACCATCTATCTATATCATCTTATTAACCACCTATCTTCCTGACAGAGGGGCTCAATCAATTTAATTTAATAATATAAAACATAAAACCCAAGTACTTTAAGATTAAAAATGTAAAAATTTAAAACAACATTATAAAGTTGCAAGAAATGGAGAGATCCAGAATGAGAAGACTAAAAGTTGTTAATCCAGACAGCTGGGGGGTGGGGGAGGGAGGTGTTTATCATGGGTTATCATGGGGCCAACCAGCCCTATGGCTGTGTGGGACCCTATGTCCCCACACACAAGCCAGGTTCTAACGCATCCTTGACCCACAGGTTTTGACATACATATACACACCTTTCTCTTATTTCTGGAGTAGATTTATTCTGCCCAGAACAAGAGGAAGGTTTTCATAGAGATCCAGGTTCAGATGAGTTTGTTTTTTGTAGGCCTATCATCATTGAGGTGTGTTCTTACAGTTGAAGGAATCAAAAAATGCTTCATTTCAAGCAACTAAAGAAAGGGTTTTTTAAAAAAAATTAATTCTCCAACAATACCATTCCTATGAGCATCCCATTGGAAATCCTTGTTTTCACATTGGTGTAACTTTTAATGTTATGGAGGTACATGGATGCTTTCAAAGTAAATCAAAAGGACCCCCAGCATTTCAGTTCAATATTAATATAAATCATTTGTACCTGATTCCTTTTCTTAGTTGTTCCTACAGCCGGTATAATGACAGTAGTCTCCATAGGCTTAAACTGAGCCTTATCCTAGTGCCTGAAGAACTGTTCTTCCATCATCTCCTATCAACATGACAGGTTTTATGGAATATACATTCTCAATCACACTCGTTATGTTTTCCAGTATGTGGGCCTTAGTTGCACTTTCTATTGCTATATCCAACAAAGTAATAATAGAAGCGTAGTGAGGAGCGAGGCTCATTCTGGCTACAGCAGGAGGGAGAAAGCTCCACTAGCTGTCTATATTTTTAAAGCCTCCTACTTGAAATAAATGGTGTAGGGCAAGAGAGGAGAAATTACTTGTGCTAGTCAAAAACAGGCGTAACTGGGGAACCTAATTAGGGGGGTCTTTTGTGGGAACAAAGGAGTTTTGAATCCAGCAGAGCTACAATTGTCTTCAGCCCCCATTTGGAACCTGTTGTGAGAAGAAAGAGTCCTCCTGTATCTATATTGCTTGATTTTGCACCTATGCTCTTGTAGGCCTGTGCCTTTCTTAGAGGAGGTTTTATAAATTGGCATATTATAGCCCGCACATAAAATTGTAATCCTTATTATGAAAGACAATGCAGTATAATCAGTTTTGTAATAATTTAAAAATAGACTGTCTGGAACATCAAGTGAATGAAGAAGTGAAAGTTCAGGGGGCAGGAAATCTCAGATGGGCATATCAAAGTGCGGTAAGAGGAGGACCCTGTAAAAAGAAGACGTTAACTCTAGTAATATTCCAGAGGAACAGAGGAGATAAAAAAAGATATAAAATTGAGGGTTTGTGATCAGGGCAAGCAAGGCTATTGATGGTAGCTGCTCCTCACTGGACATAGCTGCTATCTCTGACCAGTGTTACAATCCAAACAAGTAAGTAGAGACTTACTTTTCAAACATTTTCATGTTTGAACTCTGACATTTTTCATGTTTGAACTAACCATGGAAAAATAAACTTTTTGATTCAAAGATGAATTGTGGTTGCACATTTGCATTTCTATTTTTAGTGTTTTTTGAATTCTATAACACTGTCTTTCAGAGGAACACTATACCTGTGGAGCTTTCAAGTGCTGGGACAGATGCTGAGAAAAGCATCTCTACTCATTCTTAATTTTCCTCAATCAGTATCCAAGAGAATGAAGAATCAACAGTAAGGTAGCTCCTCCTTTGATCAACACATTTACATTTACACATCTGAAAACATTTCATAGGCAAGTCTCACCCATATTGGGTGATTCTCCTAAAAAGATACTCTTGAAAACACCTTCTTAAAGGTACACAGAAAGAACACCCTTGCTTAGCTTTTCTCATATTTCTGACCAACATGCCAATGTAAGTCAGAATTCTGTGACTTACATTTCAGTAATCCTTGTTCTAACATTTGGCTGATTTGCACAAGTATAATTTTTCATTTTACTGTATTCTGGTGACACTTAACGAGACTGTAAATTTTCAGGTCCTGGCTTTATTGTTTCATGTTTCTCTTTCTTACATTAAAAAAAACATATTTTGCAATGCTAGAGTGCTTTTTCCCCTTAGGCACTTAATAATAAATCTAATGAAGATATTTATCATTCAATTACTCACACATGCATAAATTAAAGCCATCTTAACTCATCCCACTTGCAAGGTTATCATAGCAACTAACCCTAGATCCAGCACACTGTTTCCCACCAGTTCCTGTTTTCAGTTCTTAACTCATGAAGTGCTGAGTAATCAAGTCACCAGAAAGCTAGCTCTGCATGAGCCTGCCTTGATGGACCTCTTGGCCTCATCAGCTACTCCTTTGCCAGAGGGCCACTTAAGGGAATGTGTGAAATGGTGAATCAGTTCCATTAGCAAATCTGATTATTATAACCACCTCTCCTTCTTTAGCAAATACTATAGGAGAACTGTGTTAGTCAGTGGTTGCCCCAGAGCAGAAGAAATCTGTTAGCCGCCTTCCAAACGAAAACATAAGCCTTTTGATCTAGCTCACAAAAGCTGATGCCTTTTAATTAAATTTGTTGGATTGAAAAGGGGTCATCAAACTCCTCATGATTTCTTTAGCGCATGTGACCTGTGGAATGAGGGTGAGGGTTAGAGCTGGCAAAAAGCTTTCGGTTGCAGATCCTTTCTTAACCTACTTTCAGGAAGTTGCCCATGACTTCCCAATAGTCCTCCCTGAGAAGCATCATAAGCAGAAGTGTTATGTGTCCAGGCGTGGGTTGCTGCCAGCATTACTTCTGATTTGTTGCACCCGTGTGCATTTGCACATAAATAGGTCTGCGCATGCACAAAATGTAAAAAAACGGGGAGGAAATTAAATTTGTGCAATGAAAATTACTCTATGCATGCGCAGAACCAAAAATCAAGCTGGCGCCACTGTAGAAGAACCGGTTCGGAGGCGTGGCAGACCTGGCTTGCTACCAGTTCCAGCAACCCAGGCCACCAAACCACTACCGGTTTGGCCGAACCAGCCCGAACTGGTAGGAATCTACCACTGTATGCGTCCACTCTCTGCCATAGGACAGCATCAAAAGGCAGAAGAGCACAACTCCTGTTCCTCCTTAGGAGCCACTTAGATGGAAAACCTGAGGCCTCCAGAGCAAATATCCAACAGTTTTCACATCCACCACACTAGCTGCTGCGAATTATAGTTCAAACTATTTGGAAATAAAATGAAACTGCTCACATGGTTCTCATTATTTCATTTGGTGCTTTGATTCTCTCCTTTGCCTCCACCGCCACCCCAAAAGCAGCACATACCAGAAATATTAGTTTTAACTCCTTTCCCCTCTTTCCTTTTCAGATTTTGGGAACATTTTTATACCAGTGTCCATTTTGCAACTTCCTTATAATTTGTTGACCCCTCCAGATAATTTTCATTTCTCAATGCTTTCTTATCTTTATTTAGCTTGTAACAGATCAACTGCACCTTCTTCATTCCAAACTTTTGCAAAAGGTTGAAAAACTAAATCACATTTTACATTCATTGTTTTGAGCCCTGCTTCTTCAGATTCCTGGTCCTTTAAAGGGCAAAATATAATTCATGTCAATCTCAGCAGAACTCTAGCAAATTCCTATTCATATCCCTGTAGTTCCCCTGGAAAGTGTATGATTTGACATAGCCCTTCTGGGATACTCCTTATTTCATCCCCTGAATTAGCTGGATCCACCCTTACCTCGCTTGTAAAGCTAAACTAAGACTAGCTGGCTATTGTCAACTTCCTGATCTCGGATTGTAAGAGCTACCTACAAAGCCACAATGGATACAATACATTAGAGGTTGGAGAATCCCCAGATGTTTGAATGCTAAAAGTGGTATGTAAGCAAATCTTCAGAATTTGGGATATTATGTTGAAATGTTCGGATACTTGTGAGACTTTCTGCTCCAGTCAACATTCTATCAATGTATAGATCAGCGTTTCTCAATTTCAGAAAGTTTAAGACGAGTGGATTTCAACTGGAGGAATTGATGCTGGCTGGGGAATTTTGGAAGTCCACCCACCACAGACTTGCTGATCTTGAAAAACTATTCTGGATTATTATCCAAATTAGTGATATATCTCCCAAGAGTGCTTGGAAACGGTGCCCCCATGTGGTGCTCTGTGTCATTCTTCTACTGTTGGAAAACTAGGATGTGACCAGCATAGAAATATGAGCCCACCCACCAACCCTTTAGTGCTAACTACTTCATGTGCCTCAGAAGAGATCTAGCTGGCAATTTCCTACTCTGAAGGTTACGTGGTGGAACATAGTAATGATTCAAACCATTTCAGGAAGTTCTTCACCTTGAATTTCTATTTTACCCTTCCAGCCCTATGATTCTATGACTCACATGCATTACATACATACATTTACATGTCTGTACACACATGCATGTGCATGGCTACATAAAGCAATACTTCTCCTAGAAATTCCTTCCTGACTAGTGAACATCATACACTTCGATATGAAGCATAGCAAGTGGCTATGCAGGAAATAAAACATAATGTTTCACCAACAGTCACTTGTCTTTATCCCATGGCCTACAATATTTATTTAAAAGGATGAACTTTTCCCCCAGCCAGAGCATGCTTTTTTCTCAAGATTATGTTACTTATACTATATCTATTACTAGTAGCTGGATGCTTAGGCTTCACAATAAAACTATGTGATTGGGCTATGCAGGAGAGATTTGGTTCACAATCCATTGGCTCAGTAGTGATTGGAGATTGAAACACATAAAGGAATATCACTCCCGCCACCTTAAGTCTGGGATCAGTTCCATAGGTGGAAGGTGTAAACATTTTGGTGAGGTACCGACGTTTAGTGCTGTAAGAAGCCCCAGACCGCTCCTGAGTGAAGGAGTGGAACATCTGCCAGGTTGAATTGAGGTAAGGGAATGTGAGGCAACTGGCAGTTGGAACAGAGTTCTTTTCAGGTGGGGTGGGGGAGTAGAACTCCTTAGCATCAGAGCATGTTAATTACTGTGTAAGAAATACTAATGATCTGATGGTCATTTTGAAAAATTATTTCTTAGGGAGCACCTAAAGGCCAAGAGGAACATATGTGCCAAATTTCAAGTTTATATGCTTTATGGTTCTGGAGATTTTGTGATGAGTGAGTGGTACTTATTTATATATATATAGAATTAAATAGCAAGTCTTCCCATTCAAAGGAGGTGTATATTTTCTAAGGCAATTCTTTGTAAAACAAATTCTTCTCCAGATGAACCCTTTGCACAACTGATTTCCCTTAATGATATTCCTGAATGTCTCAAAAACATGGCAATTGGTTAATTGTATCATGCTCTGGAGAGTTGGGAAAGCTGAAGGTGACTAATTCAGGGATTTATTTAGTTTTTTGATTTAAAAAAAAGAATTCACGTGACAGCCTTCTTTGCAATTAGCCTTCCTCATCCACTCCAAACGTTCTTACATAATAAGCATATTAGAATACCTGACTCAACTTTTCCCATTAATTTTTTCAACACATACAGTACTGTAGGTGGTACTTTCCATCAAGTAAATAACAGCATATCTTACAACACTGTGTGAATTCTTCCTTTGCTGTTTTTCTGGTTTGCCCTCATAGATTGAAGAATTGATTTGTTCCCTAAAGACATATTGAATGAAAAAGAAAGTGATCCTGGGTGGCTATGCTCATTAACACTTTCTCTTGTCTTCTTTAAGACTATCAGGGTTCAGACCGATTCAGCCAGTTTGGACCGGTTTGGGCGAACCAGATATTAATTTTAATCTGGTTCAGCAAATCGGTAGTTGCAAGGACCAGCTGACCGCCGACCCCTCCCTGCTCCTCCCAGGAGTTTCCATGTGACCTGTTCATCATGCCAGGTAAGTACAGGGCCCGCACAGAGGCTCTAGAAGGGCAAAAAATGGACCTACCGAAAGTAGGTAATGTCCATTTCCGGATGTCTGGAAATGGGCCTGTTTCCAGCTTCAGGAGGGCCTCCAGAGCCCGGGGGAGGCCATTTTCACCTTCTCAGAGCCTCCAGAGAAGACAAAAGCCTCCAGAGTCTGGGGAGAGCGAAAAATGGGCCTACCGGAAGTCTGGAAACAAGCCTGTTTCTTGCCTCCGGAGCCAGGGGAGGACATTCCCTTCCTCCAGGAGGCTCGAGGACACACACACACACACACTGTGGTGCAGGAAGCCGACTAGGCCGTGCCCCCACGGCCACGCCCAGCAAACCAGCTGCTAACATTTTTAAATCCCATCCCTGGCTATACTTTTCCTTTCCAAGTAGGTGCCATTTCCTTTGGTGGGGTTTCCAAATAAAATATGCTTCTCCCCACATGAACCTGGAAACATTTTTTTTTACCTAGGTTTCCAAAGAGAACCCAATTCAAACACTTAAAGAATGTGACACTATCATTTGTTCCCATGAAACCCACTATTTAAACACTGAATTATAGGTTGAAAAGGACTGGCTTTCAGAACCGCCTGAGCTATCTTACCAACCAAATGAATAGAAGCACAAACAGGATTCGAAATAACGATTTGTAACTCACATTCTGAATTTCTTGTCAGCAGCCTGGAAAGCAAAAAGAGTTTTGATTACTGAAAAAAAACCATAAAACCCGCATAGCTTTAGGAAACTACCATGGAGACTGGTCACTAAGGACCCCGATTGACCTTCCCCGACTTTTACATGTTTACTCAAAATAAAGTAAATAGTGGGTCAGCAATGGGCAAGAGACAAAGGCACAGCTTGGTTCTTCTAATAGGTTGAGGAAGGGATATAAGCCGGTGCCTTGGAATTGAGCATTTCATGAAATTGATGGGTAAATAGAGTTCTTCTACTGAATCTTGGCTGCAAACATCCAGACTAACAGTAGATGGCAGTAAAGAATTAGGAATTTCTATAGGTCTCTGCTGCCATCTAGCAGTTGTCTGGATTTGCAGCTCGGATCTGACCAAATAGAAATTTAATATCAACTCTTCTTCTGAACAAATATTCTCCTCATTAGAGCACATTAGGTGTGGTTCCTCCCCCCCCCCTCCATTTTTCTTCTATGTTCCCTCCTCAAGCTTCGGTTGCTATGCTGTAACTGCTGGAATGTGCTCTACATGAGACTGTCATTAAATGGTATCTAGAAACTTCAATTAGCAGAATTTGGCAGCCTATTTATTAGCAGGATTGAAAAGAACATAAAACACTAGTGTTGAAGGATATCTCCCTTGGCACCCAATCTGTTTCCAGGCAATTCACAAGGGTTGGGGTTTGGGGTTTTTTTGTATCCTTTAAAGTCCCAAATAGCTCAGATCTAGTTTACCTCAGTGAACATCATCTTTCATATCAACCTCCTTATAACACTGAGGAAGTTGCAGATTTTTTTTCTTTCTGATTGTGTCTTTATCCAATCGGAGATGGCCAAAGACCAGGGCCTTAACAATGAGGTTCCAGTGTTATGTGCCTCATCTGAGAAGCAGGATTACAGAATAACAGAGTTGGAAGGGACCTTGGAGGTCTTCTAGTCTAAACCCCTGCTCAGGCAAGAAACCCTACCTATACCATTTCACGAGCTGCGGTGGTCCAGTGGTTAGAATGCAATACTGCAGGCTACTGCAATTTGGCAGATTGAATGTCACCAGGCTCAAGGTTGACTCAGCCTTCCATCCTTCCGAGATGGGTAAAATGAGGATCCAGATCGTTGGGGGCAATAGGTTGACTCTGTAACCCTCTTAGAGAGGGCTGTAAAGCAATGTGAAGCAGTGCAAGTCTAAGTGATATTGCGATTTCAGACAAATGGCTGTCGAATCTTTTTAGAAAATCTCCAGTAATGGAGCGCCTACAACTTCTGAAGGCAACCTGTTATACTAATCAATTGTTCTCACTGTCAGGAAATTTCTCCTTAGTTCCAGGTTGCTTCTCTCCTTGATTAGTTTCCATTTATTGCTTTTTGTCCTGCCTTCAGGTGCTTTGGAGAATACGTTGACTGCCTCTTCTGTGTGGCAGCCCCTTAGATATTGGAGCACTGCTGTCATCTTATCCCTAGTCCTTCTTTTCATCAAATTAGATATACCCAATCCCTGCCATCTCTAGAGATGAAGCTATCTCTATTGCAAAGTTGTTGTGTGCTTATGAAGTTGTTGTGTGCTCTCTCTCTCTCTCTCTCTCTCTCTCTCTCTCTCTCTCTCTCTCTCTCTCTCTCTCTCTCTCTCTCTAAATTGTGGCAGAATTGTGGGTGAATTTCTGTGGATTTTTTTAAAGACTATTCATGCTAAGTATATTTTATTGGTGATTGTTCGTTGATAAACTATTTTGAAGCCATCTCTGAGTCTTTTTCTTTTTGCCTCTGGTAACCCTGCTTGCTCATTTGGGTAAGCTCACACACAGGTTTTGTAAGCTTTCGAAAACCAATAGCTGAGTCCATGATATGGAACACTGGTAGCTTCAGACCAGGGGTGAAATCCAGCAGGTTCTGACAGATTCTGTAGAACTGGTAGCAGGAAATTTTGAGTAGTTCGGAGAACTGGTAAATACCACCTCTGGCTGGCCCCAGAGTGGAGCAGGAATGGGGATTTTGCAGTATCCCTCCCCTGTCACGCCCACCAATCCATGCCCACAGAACTGGTAGCAAAAAAAATTGAATTTCACCACTGCTTCCGACCCCTCCCAGAGCCTTATGGGTCTTCAGTTCACATCTTAGCCTTAACACCTTGATGGCTTGGTAGTTCCTACTGCTATCTCCTATCCTCTAGGAAAGGCCTCACTCAGTGGTTGGATTCAAATAATTTAACAACTGGTTCTCTGCCCTAATGACCAGCTGGATAGGTGTGGCTCAGTGGTCATGTGATATGAGTCATAAATATGAAGTGGTTGCCAAGTGCCTGAATTTTGATCACTTGATCATGGGGATGCTGCAATGATCGTAAGTGTGAAAAATGGTCATAAGTCACTTTTTTCAGTGCCGTTGTAACTTTGAATGACTACTAAACAAAGTATTGTAAATTAAAGACTACCTGCATTTTAATCATGCCATGAGTAAACTATTTATTTATCACAGTTGGAACTGCCCATCTCAAACAAATTTACTGTTTGAATAGAAACACCATACAGTAATATTCTTTGTTTGCCTTTGGCTTAATGTGTTTATGAAGTCAATCTTTCAGGTTAGTAAGTGACATGTGAACCTGATCATTGGAGCTTAATGAACTAACTATGGGTTAACGTGATTCATAACTTGCATCACTGTAGTACATCTTTCCTTTTCACCCATGTATTTTCTGACCTTCTTGCAACTTGTAGATTGACTTAGAACATTTGCATGTTGCTGGTGGCTCCTTGTGCAGCTGCTGCTCCTGCCAAGATCATAAACTTGCCATGGTTTTGCTTCTGTCTTTGCGAAAGAGGATGCTGTGTTTGAAGGATTGCTAGCTCCTATGCTGCAGACATATCATGCACCTAGGTGATTCAGCAATGAGATGCATTGCTGTTTAAATGCTGAAGATTGCTTCTAAGTATGCAATTAAACATTTGCATTACATGCCTTTTTTAAAATAAGTGTCCCCATTTCTTCTCTTCTTTACTGCTGTATTCAGTGACCGGCCTGACTTCTCAGGGATGCAGTTGGCCAGGAGACTAGTTGGGAACTTACCGTAACTCTTTCACAGCTATTTTCAATTTTATTTTTCGACCTCCTGTAGAAACTGCATTTATCTGGATGTGTCAGGAAGTGGAAGACTGAAAGAGGGCACATGAGTGGGGGAAGACAAAGGAATGGTCTACTCCGATGCAAGAGGAACCCCCAAATGTAAGCTTGCTCTCTTCCTGCTCAAGACCCTTTACCCAGTCGGAAATAGAATCACAATAACTAAACTCTACTTGGTTTAGTTTGGGCAGAGAGTGTGATGTGTGAATTTGTGATGTGTGAGTCAAAGGTACAGATGAATTATGCTTGTTCAATCAATCATGGCCTAGCGCAATGTGTGAATCCTTCTGGGCAAATCAGACAATAATTGGAAAAGCCTTCATAGGTGTGTACTCAATTGTAGGCCTGCTTTTGACAGTCCTAGAGGCCAAGGGAGCCATAGAGGCCGATGTGAAACTGCAGCACTGATTCCTTCACTTGGTCTGCTTGTTTCTTAAAACTACTGTAGAGTGAGGGATGGCAGCTGGGCCTTTTGTTTTAGCTTTAACTGAATGGTCTGAAAGAAGATCCCCCCCCCCCAATTTCCTCAAGAAAGCTCAGCGAGAAAAAGCTTTGTGAGAGGACAGAATGATAGATTGAAGTAGAGAACGGGTAACAGGCGAGTTATAGATGGATGACACCCTGTGCTATGGGCAGACATGAAATCCTCTTATCTTCGCTACCGATTTGGTAGCGGATATGTGCGCATGATGACATCAAGGTGGTTGGGCGGAGCCTCACACCGCCACCAGTACTGGTTCACCTGATCCAGTGCGAACCAATATAATACCATCTCTGGCTACGAGTGGAAAATGGGAGACACAATAATCACAAAAATAGGGAAAAGGGAAAAAAAGGGGAAAGGGAGAGAAGAAGGAAAAGAATTAAAACTGGAATTTTGAGAGCACAAGAGAAAATGGTTAAAAGAGGAAGAAAGGGAAAAAGAGGTACCTTAGTAGACTAAAGTGAATAGTAAAGATTGTTATTGTGAAATAACTAATTAAGAAATAAATGATAGTACATTATTAAGTGTAGAAAAAATTTAAAGAAATGCTCTCTATGTTTAAATTGAATTAGAGAATGTATGCTGTTTATAGCAAAATATACCAATGGAGAAAATAAGAAATGAAAATTTGGTGTAACTTTGAAGGGGCAATTGAAGATATTGCTTATATATTAAGTAAAAATAACCATAAAGATGAAAAATAATGGAAGAGAATAATTTGGCGGAAAGTGAAAACGAAACTATGATGTAAAAAGGACTATGGAAATGAGAGGATGGAAAAGAAAAGACCTGGACAACTCTTGTTCCTATAAAATGTATAATTTGTATTAAAAAATAAAAAACCTTGAATGGGGAGAGAATGATATTATCTGCCCGAGGTGAGTCTAGGGGGAGGTTGTGTGAACCAAATGCCTCCTAGATAGCCATCTTTGCTAGTTTGAGGTGTGATCACTGACTTATAGTTTGCAGGGTTGCTAGCTTTAAACTCTTTGGGGCATAAATATTTCTTTGACAGGTGCAGGTCAAAGCTAAGCTTATCAGGGTTATTCAGAATTTTTCTTGTTTTACTTTGATTATTTTATATTTCATTTTATGCATAAGTGAATGCAATGAATAACTTCTGAATGGTAGATCTCAAGGTGGGATTGCTTTAGAATGCTACCTACCTAGCCAAAGATGAGAGATACCCTCCTCTGAAAGAATACCATTATACCCTTTCATTATAAGATTTGTTGATCATTCCCCGAGGTGGGGAATGATGGCCCCTTTATGACTTGCGGTCTTCAACTCCCAGGTTTCCTGAGTCAGTATGTCTGGCTCAGGAATTCTAGGAGTTGAAGTCCACAAGTCATAAAAGAGCCATCAGTATCCACCCTTGATCTAAGGATGGCTATCAGCTGTTAATTTTTATAAAAAAACATTGGCAATAACCTAAACCAGGATTATTAAAACCATCCCTATATCCAAAAAAATCCATTAAGAGGCTAGGAAGAAAAAGTGCACATTAATGAACAAGGTGGTGAATGCCTGTTAGGGTTTTCATGTAGATATTGATGGATATTTAATATACATTGTGCAAGAAAAATGAAAGATAGGAGTTATGAATGATATTCTGTCCATTTCTTGCATTTATCCTGATCACCAGAAGAAGGGGAGAGTTGCTGCTGGTTTCACTACTGGTTTGCAACCCACATGGGTGCACTGTTCAATGTAAATTATTCTTTGCGCAGGCAGAGAACAATTTACAGTGAATTGCACATGCGCAGTCACTAAAATCCAAAATGGCGGCAGCCTAGCGGTGGCGAGGGAACTGGTTCGAGGGCGTGGCAGGATGGGTCGCTGGCAGTTCTGTGACCCAGGCCTGAATTCCATTATCGGTTCAGCTGATCCACCTCTGGCCAGAAGTGTGATTTCTATTAAGTATCCTCCTTGCAGTGCCCTCCCACCCTATCCCAATTTTATGAGCACTTAAGACAGAAAACTTTTGATCATGAAGAGGCTTTGCACCATTTCTGAGCAGGTCAAAATGTCTTCATCACAGAGTCTCAATTGGTGTTTGTTTTTTTTAAATATATTAAGGAAAAGATTTGGTTTTCTTGTCTATTAAGACAACAAACACTTCTACTTAGTAACTGCTATATAAAGGATTATATATAAATTATTCTAAGTACCCCAGATGTTTGTTTTTGGAAGCTTGTTCTCTCCTAATACACTCTGACAAACTTATATGTTAAGCATTCCAAAAGAGTTTGCATGATGCATTTCAAGTGTAGTGAGAGGTTGTTTGCTGTTCACAGATTTTGGAAAATTCACATTGGCCAAAAATAGCTTTTTTGATTGTGTGTGTGTGAGTGTGTGTGTGTGTGTATAGAAGGTCCCTGAGAATACAATCGCATTACTTACTTACAGACAGTAATGGACAGCCAAGAAAACAAGCCAATAGGTCCTTCGAAATTAATCCAGTGTTCTCATTCAAGGCACAAATGACCAGGTTCAAATTATCCTACTTTGCACACATTACAGAAGATTTAGTTCTCTGGAGAAGACTTTAATGTAGAAAAGGTAGAAGGAAAGAGAGAAGACAACCAAGCAGCAAGGCTGGATAGACTCAGTTATAGTGATGATGTGTGCTGTGGTGGAGGATTAGATTGTGGACAGCTATGATTGTAAGTAATTGTTATAATGGTTATGACCTTATAACCTTATAACCAGTGGTGGGATCCTGATGGTTTAACAACTGGTTCGGTGATTGTGTGCTTCGCACAAGAGCATAGTTTTAACAAAACTTACCTTCCACATTACTTCTGGGCAATAATACAGCTGAAGTGCAGCAATCCACTCTGCCACACGAATCAGCTGAGAGAATATAGGTAAGTAAAACGCAGGGTCGGGCAGGCGGGCCCACCTTATCGTCAGAGTGACCCGGTTCGCTACCCAGATGATCATCTGAGCGACTGGTTCACCCAAATTGGTCTGAACCAGCTGCATCCCACCACTTGCTTATAAGCTTTTTCAGAATTTTTCTATAAAGAAACTGATGAAACTTTTTTATGGCAAATATCTAAAAACAGTCCTTATGCGTGGCGAACCCAATATGCTGTCATCTTAAAATGTAGTTGACTATTTTATGGTTTGCTTTTTCATGTGAATCTGGGAATTGTAATAACAACAAATAATAACATTCAGACACTGAGTGAGAGGTATAGGAATGGCTTCTAAAATTCATCACTTAAGAACCTGCCTCCAAACTCATCATATAATAGTATTTTGGTTGACTGACTGCGTATTGAGACTATCATTAGGTGACCACTATATCTTAGCAAGCCATTATATCCTACAGGTAGTCCTCAACTTATGACCATAATTGACCCCAACATTTCTGTGTCTATGCGAGATGGTTGTTAAGTGAATTTTGTCCCATTTTGCAACCTTTCATATGACAGTTGTTAAGTGAATCACTGTAGTTGTTAGTAACCTAGTTGTTAAGTGAATCTGGCTTCCCCACTGACTTTGTTTGTCAGAAGGTCACAGAAGGGAGTCAGATGACTGCTACTGTCATAAATATGAGTGTGTAGCCAAGCGTCTGAATCATGTAGAAATGCTGCAATGGTCATAAGTGTGAAAATGATAATAAGTCACCTTTGTAACTTCAAACAGTCACTAAAGGAACTGTTGTAGGTTGAGGACTACCTCTATTTGTCTTCTTTTTTTAAATCAATATTTTTTAAAAATGGGTAATTTCTAACTCAGTCTTTTGCCATTGCTTTGCTCTTTCTCATTTACCCTACTCATATATTAATCTGAAAGACTGATTGCATTTTTAAATTCAGATTCATAAACCAGTCCTCTTTTGCTGGGCTGGAGCAACTGAACTCTATCATCTTATAGCCCACATTATTTTCTAGAATGGAAACACAGGCATTAGTGCTGGGGTGGACTGCTACAGGTTTGTCTGGGTTCAGGAGAATCTGTAGCTAATGTTATGGCCAGTTGCCCCTCCCCACCCCTCCTACCCTTCCCCTACCAGGAGTGTCCATGTGGCCTGTTTTGAATGCGAAGTAAATGCAGAGTCCACATGGAGACTCAGGGAGAAGGAAATATGGGCCCTCCCGGAAGTTCCAGAAGGCCAGAAAGGGGTCCATTTCTGGCCTCTGGAGGGGCTCCGGAGCTGGGGGAGGCAGTTTTCACCCTCCCAGAGGCTCAACAAAGGCCTCCGGAGCCTAGGTAAGGCAAAAACACACACACCCTGTGGTGCAGGAGGCCAACTAGGCCACTCCCACCATTGCCACAACCACCCAGCAATCAGGCAGAGAACGTGTTGCTGAAATTTTAGAAGCGCACCCGTGCATTAGTGTCTGTACAGTTATTGCAAATTAATGGAGGAAGGAGGGAGGGGAGATCCCAATTTGAATGGTATCTACACTTTACTGGTTTCCTTCACTGATCTCCAAAGATAGACATGACCCACATGGTTTAATGAAGCTCATGGATGTCATCTGCACTATTGCAGCTCCAAGATCAACATTTCCATGATCTGGTCCAGCAGAAAGCAGGTGGACCATATTCAACTGGTGGTGTTCAATTCCAATTCAAATCATGCTTGCAATATGAACACTAGAGGGCAGTCTGACACTGCTGCAGTAGTTGAGAGACTGTAGCACCAATCAGTTCCTTCATCCATACTTCTGGTATTAGTTTTAGTTGGTCAAGGGAGGAGGTGTAGTGCACCCACACAAAGGGTAAACAAATGAAACAAACACAATGTTAAAATGGATATATGTAGTTTCTTCCCAAGCACATTTAAATTATATTAAAGTAAACAAAATATATATTATCCCAAAGGTGCTTTTTCAAGAGGCCACTGGACTTCTGGTTTATTTTTGAAGACATTGTTTCGCTTCTCATCCAAGAAGCTTCTTCAGAGCTGAAGAAGCTTCTTGGATGAGAAGCAAAATGTCTTCAAAGAAAATCAG
>JAPKID020000802.1:0-16515 GCA_026931265.2 Tropidonophis doriae | reverse complement strand
AACACTTCACCTGATCTTGATTCTATCCCTCTGTTTATGCAGCCTAGAACTGTGTTGGCTTTTTTGGTAGCTGCTGCCCACTGATGGCTCATATTTAAATGGTTGTCTACTAGGACTCCAGGATCCCTTTCACAGTTACTGCTATTGAGCAAGGTACCACCTATACTGGACCTGTGCATTTCATTTTTGCTGCCTAAATGTAGAACCTTACTCTTTTCGCCATTGAATTTCATTTTATTAGATAATGCCCAACATCCGGCACCCCTGAGGAGAACTACGGCGATTCCCTCGTTATAAATTAAATTGCCGTATTCTATATCCCTGAACCTAAATGCGTATGGCGTAACCAGATGGCGGGGCAGGAAGATGGTTGTTTAGTAACCACATTCTGACTCAGTTGGCGGAAAAGAAGCGGGAAATTAGAAAAGCTATTTTAAAAAAAATTGTAGGAAAGAGAGAAGCAGATTCAGTTCCTCTGTTTCTCTTCAGGTAACGGGAAGAGGCCTTGGATGCAACTGAAGAGCTCCCAGATGGAAGGAGAGACGGAGTCTCTGACCGAATTCTCATCATGGGACATTCCTGCAACAACCACCCTCCATGATCAAAGTTGTGAGGCCAGAGTGGAGCAGGGGAAGGTGCCGCTGGAGGCGGAGCCCAGAGAGACTTTGGAAAACTTTATCACCCTCTGTAGTGAACCCTCTGAACTGCAGTCTATGGCAGATGAACCTTTGGCTTCAGACTATTGTCGGAAATACCACTACAAGCCAGGGTTCGTGATGACCTACCCCGGTGAGGAGGGCCCCACTGAATGTCCAACCTGGGTGGAAAACGGCCAACAAAAACCGTGTCCGAGAATTCAACCGGGGGAAAAGCCTTTCGGCTGTCCCGAATGTGGGAAGTGTTTCTGGCAGAAAGAACATTTAGTACACCATCAGCAACTGCATGGGGTCGAGATCCCTCACAGGTATCCCGATCTTGGCAAAATATTCCAAGAAAGGGAACATTTGTTGAGAGGTCTCCGGGCGGGGAAGAGACTTTACGAATGTCCCGAGTGCGGGAAAAACTTCCCTACCCGGGAAACTTTGATCAGACACGTGAGAATCCATACCGGGGAGAGGCCCTTCGAATGCCCTCAGTGTGGCCAGTTCTTCAGGCAGCGGGCTCACTTGATACGCCACCAGCGGATCCACACAGGGGAAAGGCCCTATGCGTGTCCCGAGTGCGGGAGAAGCTTCTCTCGGCGCGACAGCTTGATCGACCATCAAAGGAAGCACGTCCACGAGAAGCCTTATCAGTGTCCGGAGTGCGGAAAAAGCTTCTGCCACAAAGGGGCTCTGCTGAAGCACCAGCGCGTCCATGTGACGACAATTGTCGTCTGAAAACCTCTGCAGCTGGTACACAAAAACTCAATTGCAATGGTTCTGTGTTTGTTCTTTGTTCTGATTAAACGTTACCTAGAGAACACAAGTCTCTGATGCATTGTCTTAAGGGAAGCACTTAAATTTTTTTAGCATTGTAATTAAGCTTTGATTGCTTAGGGAAGTTGGGCATTGCATAACTAACGCAGGCTAGAAGATACTTCCTTTGAATTTTGACGGTGATCCATCAGGCGATCCCAAAGGTGCTTTTTTGTAAGAGGCAGACTCTTGAAAAAAACACCTTTGGGACAACCATAACTTGGATGACTGGGAATCTCTGTAGACCAGGGGTGTCAAACTCAAGCCCCGTGGGCCAGATCCGGCCCGTGGGGTACTTAGATCTGGCCCATGGGGCATCCCAT
This sequence comes from Tropidonophis doriae, assembly GCA_026931265.2. Lineage (NCBI taxonomy): Eukaryota > Metazoa > Chordata > Lepidosauria > Squamata > Natricidae > Tropidonophis > Tropidonophis doriae. The sequence goes on along the minus strand of JAPKID020000802.1, from coordinate 14,735 downwards.
GGAAATAGCAAAGGACTGGCTCTTGGTCCTCTCCCAGCAGAATTGGAGCTGGGGAGGGCACACATAACCCTCCCAAGCTCCGTTTTTGCTGGCAGAGGGTTGCTGGAGGCTGTCACAGCCGAAAACGGAGCTCGGGAACCTGTTTTAATAATAATAATAATAATTTTAATTTGTAAAACCGCTCTCTTCCCGAAGGGACTCGAGGCGGTGCCCAGGGAATTAAAAATACATATATAAAATCAACAAGCATAAATACAATTTAAAATGAATTAAACTAGGCCCTGCGCTAAAATCCTAAACTAACTAAAACTAAACCCCAAAAAATCCCTAATAAAACAATTCGATCACCCCAAGCCGGCCAGGCAGAAGAAATGGGTTTTTAGTTTTTGACGGAATGAGCGGAGGTCCGTGGTTGTTCTAATTTTGGGGGGAAGGTCGTTCCAGAAGGTCGGGCCCGCCACAGAGAAGGCCCTTCCCCTGGCGTCACCCGCTGGCATAGCCTAGTGGACGGCACCCGGAGAAGTCCCTCTCTGTGGGAGCAAATCGGCTGCAGGGATGTATGGGGCAGGATGCGATCCCAGATAGCTAGGTCCCGTGGAGCGCTTTGAAGATGATAACCAACACCTTAAAGTGCACCCGAAAGACGACAGGCAGCCAATGCAGCTTGCGCAGGAGTGGTGTTACACGGGAAAACCTAGAGGTTCCCGTAACTGCCCGCGCGGCTGCATTCTGGACAAGCTGGTCTTCAGGTGCACCTCAAGGGGAGCCCCATGTAGAAAGCATTGCAGTAGTCCAGTCGTTTTCTCTGGCAGAGCGCTCAGGCCGCCACAGGCGCCCCTGACACGAGCAATGTTGAGCTGGCCACGCCCACCTCAGCCCCCCAAGGCGAAACACAACTCTGATGCAGCCCTGAATGTAGACACCCCTGCCGTAGACATTCAGCAAAGGAGATCATCTCTCAAGGGACATAACTAGAAGCTAAGCCGCCATCTGCTGTGGAGGCTTTAATCCGATTCTTACTCTGGATAGCTGGCTGGACTCTGGCCTAAATTGATATTTTCAATCCTCGGATTCTATTTTTAAAAAAAAATCCTCACAATCCCCAGGTGCATTACAAGATTTACTTCCTAGGAAGGGATCAAACGTCCCTAACAAGACTCGGTCAGATGATCCTGAACATCTGAGTGTAGTCAATTCGGCCATTTACACAGATTTCAGACTGAATTCCCCCAATGTAAAAACTGCCCAGGGTGGAGATGGGGCAAACTACCGAATCCTTGCTTCTGAGAAAAAGGAAGTTTAGTGACATGTTAAAATGAAGTCACTTAGGGGTCACTGACTTACATGAATCAGGTCCCCCCACGCTAGGAAATTTTATTATTTACTAGCTGTTACTGTTAACCCGGTGTTGCCCGATTATTTATTCATCCCAATCCTATATTAGACATTCTCAAATGTCCGGACCAAACATAATTTTTAATGTTGGGTTTTCCCCCTTACCAGAGGGAGCCCCCTTGTGGAGTACTGTGAAGCCATTACCGTGGCAACTTCACTGTGCTGTACAGTAGAAGCCATTTTAAGGCAGTACAGTAGAAGCCATTCTAAAGTGGTACAGTAAAGCCATTTTAAAGCACAACAGGCTGTCTCTTAACAACACACACCCCAAGTAGTATTTGTTTCCAGAGAGTAAGTTGCCTGTGTACCTAGTTTGGTTGAAATTGCTTGAGGCGTTCCTGTTATTCTAGAACACAGCCTTTAGATAGATAGATATAGATAGATAAAAATTTGTTTGCTCTCCATTTCACCAGGAAATACTGAACGTCAAGGAAGAATGTTTTTGGTTTTTTTGCAGGTTTATTCAATTTATCCTCCACGCATTTGAGCTGACTCACGGTTTAAAAGGTTTGCAACCCATTTGGAGCACGGAACCTTTTCTAAACCAGCCTAGTGCGTTGTTCATAAAGGAAAGGAAGGTTCTTGAGGTTTCAAAGTTGTAAAAAATTTTTATTATTGAGTGTACCAACAAGCTTTTCCAAATCTGTCACAATTTATACAAGCAAACAGGATTGCGATTCCTACTACATCGTAATTTTTTCCTTGTTTTCATTCAAATCGAATACCTCTCCAACCGTTTTTTAAAGGAACGCATAAGCTGGTAATCTCACCCAGGAATAGCTCCCATAAACCAGGGTCTTTGGCAACTTTTAAGATGGGAGAACTTCAACTCCCAGAATTCCACAGAATGTAGAATACTGGGAGTTGAAGTTCACAGGTTTTAAAAGTTGTCAAGGTTGAGAGACTGCATTAAAGCAATTGAGAATTTACCCGGATTAGGAAGGGTTTGACCAACTTCCAAGGATCACAAAAAAAACCAAAACACCTTTATTCAAACTATTCAGTCACGTGTCTTCCCGCTGTCCCTGAATATGTCTTAACTTTGGCCATCAGGCGAAAAGTAGAACCTCCATATAAAGAGGCAGGATACCCGTGCACATCAGCAGCTTCAGGGATCAGGGATAGTAGAAACTGACTTATAGACCTCATGGCTTTGTTGAATGGGTTTCCTGGAATCTATCAGTTGTGAGAAATAGACTGTTGGACTATGCATATTCCCTTAAATCTTCCTGTAGTAACTGATTTTTCATCCTTTTCCCAACCTAAATTACAACCCTGAGATTTCCTGACAGACTCTCTTGCGTGTAGTAACCAGACCCAACTCGGCTTAGTGTTTCACAATCTGCTTGTTACATTTAACCCATTAGAAACCAAACAAAGTGTTTTTTAAAGAACAAGGAAGGCTCTTGATTCTTGTATTATGATGAGGATAGTTTAAGAAAATTGAAGGAGGGGTAGGAAAAAAAGACGTCGGGGAAACCTAAGAGAGGAAAATGTGTGTGGAGTTGGAAAACTTTTTGAGTTCAGGACGAGCTGTCAGGACTTTTAGTGGCCATCCTTCTAAATCCCCATCCTACTCCGTCTTGTGCCTTTTCGCTACTCCAAGATGGTTGCCGGATGGATCCCAGCCAAAACCTTCCCAGCAAGAAGCTGCACTTTTTAAGAAAGTCAACTTTCTCAAAGTAATTTTTTTTAAAAGCGGTTTTCCCTAATATTTTGCCCCAAACTGGTTCTCTGCCATTCCTTGTCTGGTTTCCTTCACTCGTTTCCATTGTCAACTCAAACCCTCTCAGCTCTTGGTTGAGATTGTTTCTTGTAGGACTTGGTGACTATATCCAGGCCGCAAGCTGAGCCAGCAGGCACCAACCTGGCTAGTTTGCTTGCTCTTCGGGTTTCCAGCTACTTGGAAAAAATCACAAAGCTGTCTGCATTAGTGAAGAGCGTTTTGAAAATGGCCGCCATCCTTGGCTGAAACAAACCCTGTTGCACATTAAAACAAAGCTGAAGGAAGAAGTCGGAAGTCCTCTTTTCTCCTCAGGCCAGGCTGTTAAGGGCCGAAGGCCTTGGCTGAAGCTGTAGTAGACCTGACAATAGTCCTACATCCATAATCCTCCAGTGTCCCACTTGACTCCATGGAAAGATTCAAATAGAAAGATTCAATTTGGAGTATATTTACCAAGAGGTCTTTAAAAAAAAAAAAAAAAAAAAGAGTGAGGCAATACCCACTTGGCAACACACCTCAGGACAAGCCTGTTGTCTTAACTAGGTTTCAGGTGATATAAAAACATCAGGACAGAGAAAGCCAATCTGAAAGCTGAGTTTTGGCTCAATAGAACAGGTACAGTGTCCCTTTCGGCATTCTTTGTGTGGACAATAATAATAATAATGCGAGTCCTTCATTTCCAGTTTCTTCCTTTTTTTGGACTCCACTCTTTTCCTTACTTTTGATTAAATTGGGGGTTGGGGGATGGGAGGAGGGGGGAGAAACAAAGTTAAAATATTTAATAATGTATATTTTAAATAGCTTTCCCAGCCATACTTGACATGGAACTGTGCGGCAATCACTTTGAACAGGGAACCTAAGATACAAAACATGAAAAGGTCTATTGTGACGCAAATTGAATCTTTTGAAACGAAACACCTATTTTGCCTTTTTTAAAAATAAAATAAAAATACTAAACGATTATTGTAATCCACTGCTCGTCGGATAAACTCTTTGCCTCTGGCACAAAACCTTGGAAACGACTCTCCTTCTAAGCCGTTTCCTGAAGCAACTGTTGAAGTCAAAGTGAGTTTTGAATTCTGTTGCGAGGCTCAGAAAATCAGACTCGTTGTGGGACTATGTGAACTCCCTTCCCACGAAGAGGTACAGAATGAGAAGGTTATGCAAACACAGAAGGGGACGAAAACCTTGGGGGAGAAAAACGGATGCAGTATCTCAAATACTGTTCTGCTATTGTTGGCTGATAGCTGAGAACGGACTCTTCCTATCCTACAATGCCTTCCAGAGAACGTTTCTGAAGTTTCCAAATGTTCAAAAGGACATCAACACCCAAGACTGGTTGGGGGGTAGGGGTGGGGGGGAGAGGGAAGAAGATCTGTAAGAAGACAGTGGAGTCAGCAGCTGCCCCCTCCCCTCCCAAGGTTATTGTTGCTGGGTGTTTGATCTGCAGAAACCAAGCAGCGGCCACTACTTGTTTGGAGGTTGCCCATCTCTGCGGATCAAACCGTGCTCGCAGGAAGATTGACAAGTCGATGCCCTCAGCTGCTCGAAGGGAGGGGGTCCGTCGGGAGAGAGGTCCCGCGTGGTTGTGAAGTGCTGTCTGTCTTCTTTCACGAGCGATGTTCACTGTGCAAGCACGTGCGTTAAATCAAACTGGGAAGAGAGAGAAAGCGAGAAATAGAGAAACAGAAATAAATACAGAAAGAGAGAAGAGAGAAGAAAAAGAGAAGGAGGAGAGAAATAGAGGGGAGAGAGAAATAGAGAAGAGAAATATAGAAATATATATAAATAGAGAGAGAAAAATAGAGGGGAGAGAAAGAGGGGAGAGAGAAATATAGAAATAAATAGAGAAAGATACATATATAAAAAGAGAGAGAGAGAGAAATGGAGGGGAGAGAGAAATAGAGAGAAATACAGAAAGATATATATATATAAAGAGAGAGAAAAATAGAGGGGAGAGAAATAGAGAGGAGAGAGAAATAGAGGAGAGAGAAATAGAGAAATAAATAGAGAAAGATACATATATAAAAAGAGAGAGAAATAGAGGGGAGAGAAAAATATAGAGAAATAGAGAAAGAAATAAAGGGGGAAGGGATGGAGAGAGAGAGAGAGAGAGAAAGGGGGGGAATAAAGCAGCAAAATCAGATACAGTCCTCGATTTACAACAGTTCATGACTGTTCAAAGTGACAATGGCACTGAAAAAAGTGACTTATGACCATTTTTCAAACCTACAACTTTTGCAGGATCAAAAGTCATGTGATTTACAAGGCTTGACAACTTGTTCATTTTTAAGACGGTCGCAGTGTCCCAGGGTCATGTGAACTCCTTTTGCGATCTGATAAAGCCAAATCAAACGGGGAAGCCAGATTTGCATTATAGCCATGTTATTAACTTAACAACTGCTATGTTTCACTTAAAAAAAAAAAGGTGGGAAGAAATGTCGTAAAATGTGCCAAACCTCACAACTTCCCCTTAGCAACATAAATTGTGGTCGCAAGTCAAGGACTTCCTATGCAACTTTGAGTGCCCAGATTAGGCGTTGCATGCATAGGTGTACCGATGTCCTAGCCAAGGGAGTCAGCAACCTGTGGCTCTAGAGCCACATGTGGCTCTTTAATCGCTCTGCTGCGGCTCCCTGACACTGATTAGCACCACAATTGATAAAGCTTTTGCTTGAGAGGGAGAGGAAAAAGGATGATCCGCTAGGAGACTCTATGGTGGGGGAAGCGGACTTCCGGATGGCTCCAGAATTGAATGGGGGGCTTCTGGTTAGGACCTTTGTGGCTCTTTAAGTGTTTAAGGTTGCTGATCCCCGTCCTAGGTCCTTGAACTCCCCAACTTAGCTTACTTCTGAGAGCACTGCCATAAAAATGGCAAAAATATTAGGGCCATATTTTTTGCTTTAATTCGGAAGACTCTTCAAACAAATTTAAAACTAAAGCAAGGAAGTTTTTATTAGATTTTTTTTTTAAAGGGAAAAAATTGAAACTATCGTATAGGTAAGTGATGGCGAACCTATTTTGGCTCACGTGCCATAAGCGGGGGGCAGGGGGGCGTGCGCAGGCGTGCCACACCCATAATACTACGCGCACAATTCTAACATGCATATGTGCACAACCAGTGCTCCCCCCCATTTTTGGCATGCTTTTTTCGCCCTCCCCAGGCTAAAGAGGCGTTATAGGAGCCTGGGAAGGATGAAAAGAGCCTCCTCTGCTCCCCCTGGAGGCTTCAGGAGCTTCCCTGAAATCTCCAGAGCGTGGAAATCTGACCCTATGGAGGCTTCAGGGAGGCCTCCTGATGGCCCCTGAGAGCTCTGGAGGGCTAAAACCAGCCCTATAAGCAACCTGGAAGTCACTTCCAGGTTGCTCATAGGATCATTTTTTGCCGTCAGGAGCCTTCAGGGAAGCTTCCGGAAGGCCCCTGAATGCTCCGGAAGGCTAAAACCGGCCCTACAAGCAAACTGGAAGTACGGGAACACACTTCTGATTTGCTCGTAGGGCCAGCTATCTCCGGAGGGCAAAAAACAACCCTACAAGCAAACCGGAAGTCACTTTGGGTTTGCTCATAGGGCCGGTTTTAGCCCTTTGGAGTGGTCAGGGGCCTTTTGGAGGCTTCCCAATTTGTAAAGACTGACAGCAATAGAACCTTAGCCTCATACAGATAGTCCTTGTCCCTCGACCACAATTGAGCCCCAAATTTCTGTTGTAAAGTGAGGCATTTAAGTGAGTTTGGCCCCGTTTTACCACCGTTTCATGCCACAGTTCTTAAGTGAATCGCTGCAGTTAACACGTTGGTAAATGAATGTGCCTCTTCCCCATGGACTTCGCTTGCGAGGTCAGACCGCATGATCTTGGAACAGCAATGGTCATAAATATGAACCAACCGTCAAGGGTTTCAATTTTGATCCCATGATTATGGGGATGCTGCAGAGGCTTTCAGCGCCGTTTTAACTTAGAACGGTCACTAAATGAACTATTGTAAGTCGAAGACTGTGTATACTGCTTCATAGTGCTTTACAGCCCTTTTTAAGTGGTTTAGAGTCAGCATCTTGCCCCCTATATCCTCATTTTATCGACCTCGAAAGGATGGAAGGCTGAGTCAAACTTGAGCTGGTGAGAATCAAACTGCTAACAGTCGGCAGAATTAGCCTGCAAACTGTGTTTAATTGAAGAAAAGAATTTTCCCAGTTACTTACTAAATATGTAAACCGAAAGTTGAGGGTGAACTTGTATTTAGTGTTTTACCGCACCAAAAAAAGTCGGAAACTGTTGCTTTTCCCCTCTTAGCTTGTACCCCTGTCCCTTTCTTGACCTTCTCCTATTCCCTCATTACCGGTAGTCCTCAACTTACAATAGTTCATTTAGGGATTGTTCAAAATTACAATGGCACTGAAAAAACGTGTCTTTATGACTGTTTTTTCACACTTACGATCATTGCAGCATCCCCACAATCACAAAGTCAAAATTCAAATGCTTGGAAACTGACTCATATTTATGACGGTTGCAGTGTCTCGGGATCATGTGATCCCCTTTTCTGCAACGTTCCAACGAGCAACAGCAACAGGGAAAGCCAGATTTGCCTCACAACTGTGCTACCAACTTAACAACCGTAGCGATTCGCTTAACAACCGTGGTGAGAAAAATCGTAAAAATGGGGCAAGCTCATTTAACCAACTACCTCGCTTAGCAGTAGGAATGTTGTGGTCAATAGGGGTCATAAGTCAAGGATTGCCTGCATTATTTGTTTCTATTTGTATTTTATAACAATGCTCAATTAAACACTTTTGGAAAAACAGCGCTGATTTCTCCACTCACAGTCATCTTTTGGAATTTTCTCCTCAGGACCATTGTTTTGAAAGAAATCTTTTTCACCCTCAGTATAATGGATTTACCCCTGTGGAGGGAATGGGACAACTCACCACAGCTAATTCACCACGGCCAACTCACTGCAGGACAATGTAACAATTCTATGTAATTATTTAAAATAAATAGTTTTGCCATTTACATTTCATTTTGTCCCTCCTTTTGCATCCTTTGGTTTTTTTTTACCATTAACATTTTTATTGAGTTATAAAGTCATGTAAAATACAAAATACAAAGCAAATAGGAAAGCAGTGGTGAGGGAAAGGGGAAGGAAAAGTGAGGAAAGGTAAAAAAAGGATTCATATTTTAATACATTTTTTTTGTGGAAAACAGAGATAAATAAGACCTCCCCGAAAAATAAGCCAAATTGGGCTTTTGAGCACATGCACTGAATTAAAACCTCCTCCGAAAATATTGCTACACAGCAGCAGCCATGAGGTGACCACTCTTGCCACCTCAGAAATAAGACCGCCTCCGAAAATATTGCCTCACAGCAGCAGTCATGAAGTGACCTTTCTTGCCGCCTCCTGCACCTCAGAAATAAGACCGCCTCCGAAAATATTGCTACACAGCAGCAGCCATGAGGTGACCACTCTTGCCACCTCAGAAATAATAAGACCACCTCCGAAAATACTGCTACACAGCAGCAGCCATCAGGTGACTACTCTTGCCGCCTCAGAAATAATAAGACCGCCTCCGAAAATATTGCTACATAGCAGCAGCCATGAGGTGACCACTCTTGCCACCTCCTGCACCTCAGAAATAATAAGACCTCCCCGAAATTAAGGCCAAGTGCTTATTTGGGGGGAGGGGGAGTCAAAAGAAAATAAGACCCTGTCTTATTTTTAGGGAAACAGGGTAGAATTTTCCTTTTGGGTCTCGTGGAAAAAGAACTAGGGAAAAATTTGGAACTTTGTTATTGTATGTTGACAGCAGCAAGACTATTGTATGCACAAAAATGGAAGGACCCTTCGATCACTACGGTGAACAAACGGTTGCAGGAGTTAATGGGAGTTGGCTGAAATGGTAAAACTAACAATTTGGATTGAAGAAAAGACCATAAGTGAACTTTGGTTTCCACATGGATACCGCTTCTGAACTTCGTGCTTCATGTGGAGAAGATTGAAACTCTGACTTTGGGTTTTACCAATTAGACAGTGATGACGAACCGTTTTTGGCTCGCGTGCCATAAGCGGGGGGAGGGCAGTGGGGTCGTGCGTGGGCATGCTGCACCCATAATACAATGCACAACCCCCCCCCCCCCGGTGTGCATGTGCGCATTACAGGCACGACCCTCCATTTTTTTGCATGCTCTTTTCGCTCTCTCCAGGTTCCAGAGGCTTCATAGGAGCCTGGGGATGACGAAAACAGCCTTCCCCGCCCCCGCAGAGGCCCTCCGGAGGCTTCAGCAACCTTCAGGCTTCCCTGAAGCCTCCGGACCACTCAAAATGATCCTCCAAGCAAATTGGAAGTCACTTCCGGTTTCAGCAGCGCCTCTTTTTGTATGCTCGGAGGCTTCAGGAAAGTTCATGAAGCCTCCGGAGGGCGGGGGAGGCTCTTTTCGCTGTCCCCAGGCTCCTATAAAGCCTCTGGAGCCTGGGGAGGGTGAAAAAAGCATGCAAAAAAGGGCGGATTCAGCTGGCCAGCATGCGCATGCGTACTGGCCAGCTGCGTGCCCTGACAAATGGCTCTGAATGCCAGCTGTGGCATGCGGGCCATAGGTTCGCCATCACGGGATTAGACTGATAGATCTTCATAGAAATGGCTTGTTCATATTATTACAAAAAAGCAAAGCGTTGTGTTTTGATGTTAAGACCTTATTTTACTGTAACAGAGAGTCAGAAGTCAATGCTTTTTTCCCCCTTTATCTTTTCTCACTTCTCCTTCCCTCGTTTCCCTCCTCATTGCTTTCCTATTTACTTTGTATTTTGCGTTTGACATGACTTTATAACTTTTGCATCCTTTCTTTAACGATTCTATTCAGAGGTGGGATTCAGCCGGTTCTCTCCGGTCCGCCTGAACCAAAGAGCGGCGGCTGCGGGAGACTCCACCCAACCGCCACAACATAATGCATCAATGCTGCACATGCATAGAAGGCCGTGAGCATGTGCAGATGAGGTATGTGCAAACAAAGCGAACGCAGGACGCAGGAGCGCTCTCATTTGCAACTAGTAGGGAAGGGAAGCGAATCCCACCAGATTCTATCCCGCTATTTCTTTCATATTAGGGTAAGTCCCGCGGCGAGTTGTCCTTGTGGTGAGATGGCTGTGGGGAGTTGGCCGTAGAAAGTTGGCCATGGCGAGTTGTCATAGACCCCCCACCAACCCAGTGGGAGTTTTCTGGCGCCCCCTGTGAGTGCGATCTGGCCAAAACTCACTCTTCAGAAATCAATTCCGACATTCGTTACATCTGTGAGATTTCGCTTCGGTGTGCAGGTTCTGGTGATCGGTAGGCTGACCATTGTAGGTGAAGATCTTCCCACACTCAGTACATAACTGATGCAGCTCCTCTGCTGAGACTTTTGGATCCGGTGCCCGTGCTTCCTGGCTGTCCTCTTTTCCTCTATTTTTGGAATAGGCAAATTTTTCAAGCCGGGCCCGGAGTGATAGTTCTGGAGTATGTTTCCCCTCCGTTTCCTTCTTTGTTTCCTCTTTTGTTTCCTCCTTCGTTTCCCCTTCTGCTTCCTCCTTCGCGTCAATGTTCTCCTTCGTGCTCTCCTTCGTGCTCTCTTCCATTTGCAGTTGCTCGCCTGCCTTCTGTTTCTTGGCTGCCTTTTTCCGCTGCTGGCGCTTGTAATTGCGCCAACGTTGACGCAACGCCGCCATGTTCGATGTGGTTGATACTGACGATCGATCTCCTATTTTCTTTAGAGGGACTTGAGTGGTTTTCTTTGGTGCCTCGTAACCTGTTGAGACAAAGGAAGGGCTGAAATGTGAGACTGACAGGGGAAAAAGGGTCAGGGTCTCTGCAGCTTTAAGAGGTAGGAACGTCAAGTCCCAGAATTCCCCAGTCGGCATGGCTGAGAAACACTGGCTCAATGGAACTTTTTTATTAATAGCTATAGCACTTAAGACTTACCGTATTTTTTGGAGTATAAGATGCAAGATTTTCCCTCAAAAGAGGCTGAAAATCTGGGTGCATCTTATACACTGAATACAGCATTTTTTGTCTCCCAAAACCCCGCCCCTTCAACAAAATGGCCATCCATAGCCTGTAGAAGGCTTTCAGAGAACTCTTGGGGGCTGGGGAAGGCAGAAATGAGAAAAAAACAACCCATTTATTGCTCAATTTTGCCCCCAGCCCCCAGGAGTACTCTAAGCTTCCTAATGCCCTTTTTTGACAAAAAAAAAACGGGCCCGTTTTCACGAAAAACTGGTTTTTTGGGAGGTCTGAAGAATGCACCCACCAGGAGCACTCTACAAGCCTCCTAAAGGCTATTCATGCCTTTAAAAAAAAATGGGCCGTTTTTTGCTCATTTTGTCCCCTCTCCTTTTGCTGGAGCACTCTACAAGCCTCCTTTAAAAAAATGGGCCGTTTTTGGAAGATCTGCAGAGCACAAAACCTTTTTAAAAAAAATTTGCCTCTTCAAAACCTTGGTGCGTTTTATACTCTGATGCATCTTATACTCCCAAAAATACGGTATATACCCTTTCCCAGTGCTTTATAACTCTGCTGGTGCCACCGCCATAAGGCAGATGTTGGGCACGTGGATAGCCTGGCTGCGGGGGCCCTGAGGTATGCCGCTGCGAGGAACGTGTGGTAAGTCTACCCACCCCTTGCTTCATTCACAGCTTATATTATATTAGGGCTTATATTAGGCACACATATCAAACATACTAGGGCTTATTTTCAGGTTAGGTCTTATTTTTGGGGAAACAGGGTACAGCTTACGCTTAAATCAACAGAGGGTTCAAAATCCAGGCGCTAACCTCTGTTTATGTCTTTATCCATGGTGTATGAGGGTCTTCTGATCTTAATGCCTGGGTTGGTGTTAATGCCTTTGTTGAACAAGTGGGTTCGCTTGTGCTTGGAAAGGTTCGAGCTCCTCTTGAAACATTTTCCACACTCGTCACATATGTAAGATTTCTCACTTTCTCCCACGTGGGTTCTCACATGCAAGAGGTGAGTGGATAATTTATAGGTTTTGTGTCCGCATTTGGAGCAGGTGTACTTTCTCTCGCCTTGGGGGGCTTTTAGCCTTTTCAGGGGCTTCCCCCCCGTCTTGTGCGTTTTCAGATGTACTTTGAGGAAGGAAGGCTGGACGAAGATTTTCTCGCAATCCGGGCACTTGTAAGGCTTCTCTGTGGGGTGAACCCTTTTGTGCCGCACGAGATCGGACAGGTAATAGGTACGATGCCCGCAATCCAGACATTCGTGTTTTTTCTCCAGACCGTCGTATCGGCTTTTTTTCACCTCGTTAACGCGACTGGCGGGTTTGCCTTTGCCGTTCCATTCTTTGGAACGTAACGGGAGCGAGGCCTTCAACCTGGAAGCCGCAGAACTCGGAGCAGCAGCTGGGGAGCGTTTGTAGGACCTCTTTGAACCGTTGTGCACGCCTGATTCTTGACGTGGGGGCTTCTTCCCTAAGAAGTTAATCAACTCCTCGTCGTCTGTGGGAGAAACAGAAAAGATTCAGATCATGGAAAATAGTTGGAGAAAAAAAAGGCAAAACCGAGCCCTACTTCAGATTTGATCATTGGTTAAGCAGCAGCCAGGGATTTTCCAGTTGGCCACTGCAGCCCAAATGACCTTAACAAGTAAAGAAGTGTATTTTCTTACTCTGTGGTCAGATGCAGAGTGTCAACTCTCAATATTGTCATAGTGACAGAAGGGGGAGGGGTTGCATTCCATGCATACTGTTCGCTGAAGTTGGATCTCAGATTACTGCAGCAGGCCCGAGAGGTGTGCACCTCATAGGGGAATGTGATTTATGACACAGACTGAGGGGAGGGAAGGAACAGGGTTAAAGTTCAGCTATAACTCAAACAAAGCTTGTCTTGTCTGCGAAAAGATCTTGCCTATGATACTCCTAATAAATGACTAGTTTTGTATTGAAACTTGACTCGATACTCATGAATCAATTAGGGCATTTTTAGGAAACCTTACACAGAATTTGTATTTTACTCCACCTCAAACTCAAAACCCTTAACCCTTACTTCACTGTGCAGGCTGTGTTTTAAACTAAAGTTACTGGGTTTTCTTCTGAAATGGCTAACAACGGAGTGAAGTTTTGCTGGACTGGATTAAATGACTCTGACACTAATATTAATGTTAAATTTCCATTAAACACCGCATCTTTATGCAGATGGACAGTTCCCAGCAATCATACAGGTCACAACCACACCAAGATATGGAACTCAGCCTCGCCACACACAAGGCAAGGGAGGATGGGGGAACAAAATCCTATGGCAACTGCAGCTCCTTTACGAGCTGTGGACTTCAACTCCCAGAATTCCTGAGCCAGTCTTAAAAGGGCTACTAGTTGCCCCTCTTTTCCCTATGGCTTCCCTTTAACGCACCTGTACAAAGGTGTTCTGACCCAGCTCCCCAAACATGGCAAACCCTCTGAAGTGAATGCAAAGGATTCCTTTGTTAGGCATGCCAGCAGCCCTGGCAAAGTTTCTCTTGCAGGCTAATAAGTTCATCCAACCGGAAGACAAATAGTTGCCTGCCACACTATTCAGCTCTATCCCCAGAGCTAGGGTAGGGCCTCACTAGCTGTGGTGGCTCTTCCTTCCCTAGGATCGGCCCACGGCTTTCCACTGCTTCTCCTCTCCACTGTCTTCAGTGGAGCCGCACGTCAGACACTGGACCCTCTTCTTCATCTCAACCACCTCCAGACCTGGGGGCTGCTGACTCTCCATCTGAGGGCTGATGGACAGCCCTGGATCCACCTCTGTCTCCTTGCCAGCTCCATTCCCTCTTCCCCCTCAGAGCTCTCAGGTTGCCCTGATGCTGACCCTGAGTCCTATGCCTCCTCCTCTGACTCGGCTGTTGGAGGGGCCGGTGACCGACAGGCCACAGTGACAAAAGGACTCTTTAACTGATTGGGGGCAAGATAATGACTCTCTAAACCACTTAGAGGGGGCTGTCAAAACACTGCAAAGTGGTATAGAAGTCTAAAGGGGTGTTGCGTGTGTGTGTGTGTGTGTGTGTGTGTTAGGTTTTTGAGCTGATCAATAAATAAAAAAGGGAAACTAGAATAGATCTATTTCGAGCTTTTTAGCTCTCATCAGCTAGCCATATCCTTACTGGGATTCGAACGAGGGAAGTATTACATATGAGGCAGTTGTAATTGCCTCTAGACCACTGGTTCTATCCTGATCAGCTGAGACAGGGGAAGTAACTATATGCTTGTGTCACAATCCCAGTAAGGGTACGGCTATCTGATCAGAGCTAAATAGCTCGAAATAGATCTAGCCTAGCCTCCCTTGTTTATTTATTTATCAGCTCAAAACCTAACACACATGTAAAAACAAAAAGACACAACGAAACTAATGGCTTTCTGTCTGGATGGTCTCTGGTGATAAGGCGAAAGACAGAAAAGGAAATCAGTATGCTTCCTCCCTTAATTGGGACCCTAACAGGGTGTTGTGGAATAATTATAGATACTAATCCTCCTGTCTCAACTGATGCAATTGGGAGAGCCTGGCTGGCTGAATGGTTAAAGGCTCCTGCCCGGTTCAAATCCCAGTAAGGGTATGGCTAGCTGATGAGAGCTAAAAAGCTCGAAATAGATCTATCCTAGTCTCCC
>JAPKID020000801.1:0-16516 GCA_026931265.2 Tropidonophis doriae | reverse complement strand
TGTACAGAGTGTTTGGGAGGCCTGCAAAGTGCTCCTGGGGGCTGGGGAAGGCAAAAAACAGCCCATTCTTTGGTGAAAATGGGCCCATTTTTTTTTTTTTGCAAAAAACGGGATTTGCAGAGAGTTTGGAAGGCCTGCCAGAGTATTTCTAGGGGCTTGGAGGGCAAAAACAGCCCTGTTTTTGCCCTATGTTTTTGCCCTTCCCAGCCCCCAGAAGCAGTTTTCAGGCCTCTCAAACTCTCTGCATGCCCCCCCCTTTTTTTAAAAAAAAAAGTGGTGTGCAGAGGATTTGGGAGGCCTGCAGAGTGTTCCTGGGGGCCAGGGACGGCAAAAACCTTTTTTTACTTACCTCTTCAAAATCTTGGTGCATCTTATACTCCAGTCACTGGGCACTGACCACTTCTAATACATTGAACTGAATTCTTCAAGAAAAGAAAAAAATGCTTTCCATTTCCACATTTGGGCAACAGTAATCTGCATTAACAATTAATCTAAATCATTCTTTACATCATTTGTTTCTGTCATTCAAGGCACTGATCTATTTTTTAATTGACAGATAGATGCTTGGACAGCTGATATCGCCAATGAAAATCCAAATCTTGTTTCCCGATCACAGATAGGAACAACTTTTGAGGGACGTCCAATGCCGCTCCTGAAGGTATTCAATATTTTTTTAAATTTGTTTCTAAAGTCAAAGTATTAGGTTTGCTCTTGGCAATTAGCAAATGGCAACTTTTGTTAGGTGTTTGTAAATCCTGTATGTGTGTTTTTATTTTTTTTAAAGTGCTTTAGTCAACCAACATAGTTTTTATAAATTCTTTTATGGAAACATTTTTCATCCATTTTGATTGATAGTAAAGTCTTTCTAAATATCACAGTCTGCAATAAAAGCTTTTGACAGTTTGCAAATAAAAATTCAGCCATATTCCTGTAAGCAAGGTAAATGGTAATTTATTTTTGTTTAATTGTGTATTCCATCTGTTGTTTGTAAACAACAGATAAAGTGATTTATAAACTTCAGAAAGAACCTCCTTCCCCCCCTTTTTTTTCTTGACAATGAGATGCAAACAATCAGATTTTCCTCTTAATACAAAAAACAAAATCTTGCTATTTTATCATGTTGGAAGGAAAATCCAATTCTTCTCTCAGGCTCCATGTAGTAATTTTGATCTGTTTTGCAATAGTACATTAAATGTTAAGAGGGAGGGAGTGTCATGTACAATACCTAATTAATCAACTGGTATAGAATCTACCTTGTAGAACAGGAGTGTCAAACCCATGGCCCATGGGTCAGATGCGTCACACACTGGCCACACCCACCCTTGTTTTAGTGAAGGGGGGGAGTCACAATACATCATGTGATGACATGACAACACGAGTTTGACAACCCTGTCTTAGAATAAGCAAAAATACAGAGGCAATAATAAAAGGAGCAATTCCTTATTTTTGAAATGCTAAGATTGAGTTGATTCGGTTCACCTGATTGTATCAGTATGATTTCAAATGAACTAATTATCTTTTCATCTGGACTTGAGTTTCATCAAATTCTGATGTACACCTTGTGTTAGTCATCCAGAAACTGAAATACAAAGAACTTCGTATAATTTCCTGTATATAAAAGATGTGACTGAAATTTGCATCGATGTTAGGGAGAAAAAGCTACTATCTACAATCCCAATGTGACTATTTCCTGTCTAAAATCCAATTTATGTGGTGATTTCAGTATATAGTAGTATTATGATAATTTCATACCTCTTCAGGCTAAGATGAGCTTTTTGCCATATCGCATGACATATTTAAGTCATATTCTGTCTTTATTGCACTTGCCCCATTGCTTGGTCACATTTTAGAAGGTTCCAGTCAGTTCATGCCATGCAATCGATGTATGCATATTCCATTGCTTGATATGGATGAACTAGCTAAAAGTTGGAGATATAAAAATTAAGTAATCCATGGCAGCAGCTCCCTTTGTTTGAAAACTAAGATATTGATGGACCTGGAGTTCAAACAAGGCCTCTTTACGGCATGGTGAGCAACTAGTAATAAGCCAACATCTCATCTGGAGATGCCAAAGCTCAAGGTTGCATCATTGAAAACTGACCTCAAAATGGCTATACTTGAACGCAAGCACACTAAAGTCACAGGAGAAAGTGGCATGCAAAGTTTTTTCCAGCCTTAAACATTTTCTTTCAAAAATATGAAAAATTGGTGTTGATAGCCCCCTCCCCCTTTTAAAGTCTTCCTGCAGCTAGTCAAATTGGTCTAGAGCAGCATTTCTCAATCTTGGCAACTGTAAAATATGTGGAAATATGTGAAAATATTCCCAGAATTCATGAGCCAAGGAACACTTCTGTATGTTGAGACTTACAACAGGAGTGCAGACTGAGTAGAAGAAAGCTCAGCTATAACCTGCACTTCTAAATATGTCTTAGGAACACAGGTATCTCTTTCAAGGAATAATATGTAGGACAGTAAGCCTGTTGTATGTCAATACTGTGCTTATGCTCTTCTGTTATACTTGTACATTTATGGAGAAATGTTATAAAACCCTACAAGGCTCCAGTGCTCCTCCCTGCAAAACTCTGGTCGATTGGCTAGAACTTTTCTCCATTCAGGGAAATGAGGAGCTGATAAGATCAGTATGGGATACACTTCTCTTCTTACTGACATTTGCTTTAAAAGGTCATGAGAATAGACCCTACATCATTATTGGAGAACCACAGGGTTGACTTGCAAGAACTTTTCCTAAGGGTGCAATAAACCAAGCACTACAGCTGCATTTTCTCCTTTCATTTTGGTTTAGCTTCTATGCAGCTGTGACCCAGCTGCTCTGCAAATTGAAAGATTCACAGTGCCAGGATTTGCAGAAATTTGCCTTTGGTTTGCAGAGTTACCTCTTTAATTGCTTTCACTAAACCACATCAAAGCAACACCTAGCCCTGTTCAGCTGATATTTTGGCACACACAACTGAACATGCAAACAGGATTAAGCAGCCTCTTCCTGCTTCAAATAATACCAGAGACTGGCCTGAAAAGCTAGTTGTCTGTTGAGATGTGATACGATTGCCATATATACATGTAAACACCTCCATGCGAGTTGGAGCTCTGCACTACCACACTTCTAGATATATTGAGCAACAAACTCCCTCATCACTAAAATATGCCAGCTGAGGATGATGAAAATTGTGGTGCAACATCTGGAAGGTGCTAGGGAGAAGAAGGCTAGTATAAGTAATAATACACAAGAGGCTGCATATTCACATATGGAAAAGAGATTGGATCTTAAAGAACTAGCTACTATCAGAATTATCACCTTTACCCAATTTATAGCAGATGTTTCTTCCCAAAATTCACTTCTCTGTTAACTGGCAATCAATTGTGGGATATATGTCATTCCTTTTCAGAGTTTTCAAATGTATTTTGACAGTAAAAGATGAGTCAGTTGTAGCTATGGTAAAGACAAATTTGCTTCCTGTTGAAATAGTTATAGCACATTTTCCCCTCCAGGAGCAAGGAGCAGATCATGTTGGTCCACCCACAGAGCTTAATGAAGCTCATCAAATTCCAGATAATTAATTCGATTCCAGTGACCTGTTTGAGTCATCCCCTGAACCCGTGGGGCTTCTTCTAAACACTATTTTCCCCATCTCAGAATCCCCTGGCATACTGAGCTGTTGCAGCCAAGGATGCATGAAGCAAAGCAGCTTGAGACAGGCCTAAGGATGCAACCATATGGTCATAGTGTAGGCATCATTACAAACCCTATGCTTTTGTGATCATGGACCTTAGATATGAGGCATGGGGCTTCCTGGTTACCATGTAGAGGAAGGCTTAACGCACACTTATTTATTGAGGCTTTTGAATGCTACTGTTTTGTTTTATTTATTTTTATTTTATTTATTAATCCCATTTATAGGGCCACCTTTCTTACAGAAGCAACTCTGGTGTATTGGTAGTTTGTGTTTTGTATATTTTATTCTTTTAACACTGTTTTCATGGATATTTTTACTGTGTTTTTGTAAACTGTCACGAGCTATTAAGTGATAAACAAATAAATGTTTTCTTTTAAACTTTTCAAAATTGCTTTAAAAACTGCCTTGAAAATAGCATAAGTAGTATTGCCCAGAACATTTTCCAGCTTGTGGCTATTTTTCTCCATCCTCAGTATGTCCATGAAATTAAGCTGTGGCATAACTGGAGGTGGGGATGAGAACTACTCTATTGCTAGTGCTGACATTTTAAAAATAATAAGGTTTTCTAGCATGAAAAACATAAGCATTTCAAATTTGTTCAACTCAAACCAAATCCTTATTACAGCCATAGATCAGCATAAGGAGCCTGGAGAATAGTCATTGAAAAAAGCACATAGATGCTATAGAAATAAAAGTATTTTAACATTATGAAAAGCTAGAAGATATAAACATATATAATTAAAAACTAGTAGGTAGGTAGGTAGGTAGAGAGGGGGGGCAGGCAGGCAGGCAGGCAGACCTATGTTGGACATGCATTGATGTCTGACACCACAGGGTGATATAAAATTGCCCTGTCCACCCCTGATATGTCTGAAGTTATGGCAAGATGAGCCTGGTATGAATATTTCTGTAGACCAGGCATTGGAGAAGGATATGTTCTATTGCTTCTGTGTGTCCAGTATAACATGGGCATTGTGCCTCCAGATAAGGAATCTGTGCTTTCAAGCACAGCTTAGAGAAAGGCATGACATCACACCAGAATAAAGATACATCTATGTTTAGGTACTTTGAGTTTAGTTAGATATATCATAAGGAGGCACAGTAACCATAAATTTCACTGACAATAAAGTTTGGGTTACTGGCTACCTCTAGTTGGCAGTCTGTGTCTGTGTGCTGATCAATAACGGTTTGGACTGCTGGTATTCTGTGCCATCTGAAGACCTAAACACAATCCCAAGGTTGAGATGTGAGTTGTCGCTGTTTCAAGTGAAACCTGTGTTTATTTAATATTTATTTATGTATTTATAAAATTTATAAGCTGCCCATTTTACTCAAGGTAACTCTGGGAGTATTTTTAATCTCTCTCACATCCCCATATTGTCCTTAATACATTCCAACAAACAGTAACAGGGAATTTGTATTTTATTATTGTTGTTTTGCAATATTTCCATTAAACCATTAAAAAATTACAAACAAATATTGAATAAGTATTGATATATAGTATATGGCTTTTGTATATGAACTGACTTTTGAGTTTTGCAACATTTTTTTTAAATTCCAACTTCGATAGAAAGTGCATGACTAGCTGGGAAAGAAATCAGTTCCTTGTGCCTTTGGGAATTTCACCAGATGGAGCTTGTCATACTTCTGCACAATAAACATCCCTCTTGTGAACTACATTTAAATATAAGGAAGACCTGTCTTCCTTTGCATCTGGATACTTTATGCCTTACTATTTATGTAAGAGGCAAAATTATATAAAAACAATATAGTGCAGGTAGCCTGACCATAATCACCCAAGATAAAATATGGTGATTTGTAGGGATGAGGGTAAAATACTAAGAAATAGGTTATAGCCAAAAAGGAAAACGAAAAATGAAAAGGAGAAGGGCTCTTTTCAGGTAAACTCAAGTAAGATTGGAACTATGATTAGAAGCAACTCTGGTTTAGTTGTAGCTTGTGTTTTACATCTGTAATTCTTTTAACATTTATTTCATAGATGTTTTTACTGTGTTTTTGTGAACTGTGAAGAACTATTAAGGGGATAGGCAACATATACATTTCTTAATAAACTAATAAGCGTTTTATTTTAAATTTTTGTTGTTTTAAAAGTTATTTTTAAAATTATTAGGAATTTTTAAGAAGAGATTGGACAACTATTTATCTGAATGGTATGGGACTTCTTGCCTGAGCAGGGGATTGGATTAGAAGACGTCCAAGGTCTCTTCCAACTTCCAACTCTATTATTCTGAGTATTTTCACTGTGTAAGAGTATTTATACTATGCTATTGGAAGACCATTAATTATTTGTATACATTTGTTCTTTCTTTCTTTCATTTTCTTGTATAGATTGGGAAGCCTGGTGAAAATAAAAAAGCTATCTTTATAGATTGTGGCTTCCATGCCAGAGAATGGATCTCACCTGCTTTTTGCCAGTGGTTCGTAGGAGAGGTTGGTGACAAAATAACACTGACAGAAATTATTGATTCAATTGAAAATGGAATTGGATGGGATTGCAAAATTAAAGAAAAATTATTTACAATTCCTAAACAAATTCTCAGTTATTAAAAAGTTGCTGTCTTTCTTATAAAATAACAGTCTACTTTGATTTTTCATTTGATTTCCAGTTTGTATTTTAAGCATTTGTTTTAATTGCCATGAAGAATGCATTGCAATAGTATAATTACACTGTGAACATGTTACTGGAGTTTGCTATTGCCAAAAAAAAAAATCCTGAAAAAATCCCCTTTGCAAACTTTATTCTTTTCACTATTAAGAGAAAATCTGTTGCAATTACACAAAGGATTAGGATTAAAATAACAAATTGGGGAGGGGGGTATCTTGTAAAAAGTTATAATTAGATTATAATTAATATATAATGAGCAGAATGTGCCATATGAAATGTATCTAACAATGTACATTTCTAAAATAAGTTTAAAGAAGCTGCACATAGTCCAGAGTATGTTAAAACTGTTAAGCAGCAGCTTCTTCTATTCTTGATGTCCATGGCTGTTTTTTAATGTCACTATTTAGTTTATTGGTTTCTTAGTTTTGTTTTGTTTTTTAAAGGATCTTAATGGTGTCTAGGCATGTTGAAAATTTTGTCCTTCAATTCTGGTGATAGTCAGTACTTGAGTTTGCTTTTAGGGATATCTATTTCTGAAGACACAGATGTAGAAAACCTGATACTATCTTAGTAATCATGGTTTATAAAAGCTTAGCAACGTGAGAGCATTGTGGATTTAGTTTCTCCTATCTCTCAGCTCTGCAGCCCTCTGAAGCAACATCTGTCTCGAGAAACGTATAGTCTTCATCTTTCTGGATCTAAATCAATATCAGAGTTGACCATAGACCTTTATGAAGGGACAGAAAAACTTTCATTTGTTATTGTTGTTATTCCTTTTAAGAGCTCAAGAATGGGGTACATAGCATTTTCTCTTCCTATTTTGTCCCTACAATTCCCCTACAAGAAAATTGGGCCAAGAGAGCATGAGTAGAATGTCAACCGCTGAAGTATCAACAAATGGGTTTCCCCAGTCCTGATCCAGCTTTACTATTATCCTGAATTCTCTCTTTTTATGCTCAAAATTTTAATATTTGAGGTCAATGCCATGCAAATTGTATTAGGAAAGCCTAACTCTTACCCAAACCTGCCCTTTTCTGTGCTGTGGCAATCCTAGAGATTGTATCAAATCACATCCACTCCCAGGATCATTTTGGGATATAATCTCTTGTACCATTTCACAGAAATCAGCTGATCAGGAGAATTCTGTTGTGCTCTGAAAGAGTTCAGTCTAACTTCCTGTTTCCACTATTTTAACTCTTTGCATGACCTGCTAAAGCTACCTTCTTTTGACCCAATGAAGTATAGAATGTAAATGGGATCCTAGAGCATTGACAGATTTGCTGTGGTGGCAGAATACAACTTTTTTTTACTTTACCTTTAAAATGTGGAGAAGCAGTTTGAAAAGTGAAAACCACATTGTTAATTTATTTGTTATTCAGATTCATCATTATCCCTTCCAGTAATGCAGCGGAGAGCAAAATTTCACCTTATTTACAATATTACAGTTATCAAATATAATCAAAGACTCCTTTGTAATCTTCTATTATACATTTAACATATTTATTAATTGTCACATACATTTTGAATAATGGGTAAAGTTATACAATTAATTTCTAACATAATCACAGATATCATTATAACCAGTTAATCTTTTCCTTTATCTATTCAAAATCATAATCCACAAATTAATATTGCAGATAGATAATTATAAAATACTAAAAGGCTCTCTTTATAGTCTTTCAGTGACATCCTAATTTCTAAACAATATCAAATCTATGACTCGTTATGAATTTTCTCTGACTGTATTCATTTAGCAATTGGCATCCTCAGAATTACCAAACTAATTGGCAAGCAGCTGAAATTTGAATGAATGCTCTTAATTCATGCTGCTACTCTTACTTCTCTCTATATTTTTCTTTATATTCCTATTCCTGTGCCAAAGCCATGTAATATTTTTGGTAATTATATAAGTGAAAATGATGTAAGGTCAGCCATTTTGATTTATCCTCACCGTCTCTGTGATTTGTATGTAGGCTGTTCGGACCTATGGAAAAGAAACCATTATGACTCGGCTTCTGAACAACTTAGACTTCTATGTCTTGCCTGTTTTGAATATTGATGGTTATGTTTATTCTTGGACCAAGGTAAATAATACACAATCAGCAGTTCATAATTATTGTATCAATTATCTTTCAAAAGGTACATTCACAAATCTGTTCCATTTCAGAGTCGCATGTGGAGGAAAACTCGTTCTGTAAATGCTGGTAGTAAATGCCTTGGAACCGATCCCAACAGAAATTTTGATGCTGGATGGTGCAGTAAGTATCCTGTACTCTAACAAGGCAAAACTATGCTCCAATTCTATGTAGATTGTGATGAATTCTTAGAGTTGAAAAAGTTGAGTTCTAACATCTTAATGCAGTCCTACAAAAATAAACAATACTTAACCAACTGAATCTCCAAACACAAGTTTTCAAAGAATATAAGGTCAACTTCTGTTGAAATACTAAAAGAGGAATTTTAAACCTCTCTAAGAAGGAGGTTCTCAATGGTTTGGAACTGAACCCTATTCGGTTTCTACCACATAAGTTACATGGTTTTTATCTCTGTCAGTGAGAGGCAAAAAAAGTCTTCTCTTTTCAGAGAACAACATATTAGACATCCCAATATATATGAAATAAAATATAATCTGAGTCTGTACAATCCTGTATGCTATATACTTTGAATTAGTTGGGCTCCTCCATCATAAATAACATGTTTGTGGAAACGATTGACCAAAGTAATTTTTGTCAATTTCCACATGTCTGAAATTTTGTTCATGTTCACACTGCAAGTGATGTGGCAAAGCAAAGTAAAATATTCACTGATGCATGTATTGGCACAAAAATAGTGTCGCAGGGTAAAGTCTTGTTAAATAATAAAGTTTGCAAATCCCTCAAGAGAGGTCCTTCAAAAAGCACAGGAGCAGATACTAACTTCTGCTTTGGGAATTATAAAAACAACTGCTTCACAGTAGCACTGTGGACTTGAAGCTGTAAAAAGACACCACTGCTTTAAAAAGATTCAAAAAGTAATACAATGGTACCCCGGTACTCATCATTAATTGGTTAATGAATTTTGAATACCAAAAATGATGGATACGAAACAATTTTTTTCCATAAAGAATAATGTAAAACAGCACTGACAAGTTCTACCTTGTGTGTTGAGTACCAAACAAATGATGAGTACCAGGACAAAATTTTCACATCAAAAGGAGTTGAATACCAAATTTGAGGAGTTTCAAAGCAGTTGCGTACCAAGGAATCATTGTACTATAGGCACTCCAATGAGTTACAATACATCTTCCTCAAAGCACTGTCACAGCCTTATGAAATACTTCCTGGTAAATCATATGCAATATATTCTACAATGCTGTATACCAGCTTCACTAACTGGCACCCACCAGAGTTATTGCCATCTTCTTGCCTTGAAACATATAGAAATATTAAACAGGAAAGAGACCAAAATAAAACCTGAGATTGATGTTTTTATGGGATTCTGACATCAAAGGACACCAAGCTGATTAAATGCACATGATCTACTCTGGCAGGTTTCAATTTCCTCACACATGACATTTCAAATTGTTTTAATTGGAAATTTTAAGAATCAAAGCCAGAGCTACTGTATATACACATCAAGCTGTATTCTCATTGTTGAGCTATAAGGTCAGAGGAATTATGATAGGTAACATTAGACAACAATAAAACTGGCACAATATATTTATTTATTTATTTATTTATTTATTTGATTTATATCCCTCCCTTCTCCTGGAAAGGACATGCTGTTGTATACCTAGGAGATGGGAAGAAATCAATGCATAAATATTTTAAATTACTGAGCCAATTTTTCGTTACAGTAAATGCCTATTCCTAAGAATTGTTTGGCAAACAGAGAAACATAGTGAATTATGACAGACAATGTGAGGAGGTGCAGAATTATGCAGGGTAGTTTTCTATTCAATGTCCATATAGATGCTAATTAGGGAATGTATTAAACTCTTTCCAAGCAAGAGGGAGATTTTGATTAGATCAAAATAGCCCCTCATATATATGGGTTAAATCAGGGCTGGGCAAACTTTGCAACTTTAAGTCTGAAGGACTTCAGCTCCTAGCCCTCTCTGGATCAGCTCCCAGCAAAGCTGGCTGGAGAAGTCTGGAAGCTGAAGTCCTTCAGACTTAAAGTTGCAAAGTTTGCCCACCTCTGGGTTAAATGAATATATATAATCTCTATACAATCTCTTTTTAATGTGCTCTAAACAGTTAAGTATCTTAGTGGAAGTAAGCCCATAATTTATATAGTCTTCTTCACAATTCACGTATCCCTGTCGCATGGGGATATTATTTTGTAATAACAATTGCCTCCTTCCATTTTCTTACTACTATGGTCATCTTTGAAAAACTAACTGCACCATTAAATGACTGCACTATTTTAGAGTAGTGCCAGTTTTTCATAAAGTTTTTGAACAATGAGATTGATTGGAGAAGTAGAAGAAAGAAATCATGTTTGGTTATGGGAAAGAAGATAGTGGAGATGCTGTTCAGAGTGAATAGGAGCAGGAAAGCATGATAAAATAAATATCACTTTAAAACTACTTTTAAAAGTAACCTGTGATGCTATTACTTGAGATCTAGCATAATAAAAATACCATGCCATTCTCAGTTTGAATCTTCCTTCTGCCTTGATAGCATGACCTGTCCTTGTGCAGACCATTATCTGTCACCCTTCCTGCATCTATTCCCATCTACTTCATGCTGAGCTGTAATATTCGTTTCCATGTTCGTTGCACATAGCCATTACAGCATCACAACTCATAGCAACCATGACTTAGCATGTGTAAATCCAGTCATTGGTAGACTAACAGATACATAAAAGATCTTGGAAAAATTCAAATTTAAAAATGCCATACTAATGTTTCATCCTGTTGTTAACCGTTCAATGATACCTATTTAAAAAGTAAGTTAAAACTTAAAACTTAAAAGTAAAAGATTTCCTTAAAATCATTAGTAAGCCTGAAAGGTACATTTTTTCTGCCTTTTAGACTAACCTGTATATCATGTCTAATTTTTTTCTTACTACGTTCAGATGATCGTGCTTCAAAAAATCCCTGTAGTGAAACTTATTGTGGTACTAAACCTGAATCAGAAAATGAAACCAAAGCTTTGGCTGATTTCATTCGAAGAAACCGCTCAACTATCAAGGCTTATTTGACCATTCACTCTTACAGCCAGATGCTCCTTTATCCATACTCTTATACTCTTAATCTAGCACCAAACAATGCAGAACTGGTAAGTAGAATGTGGCAAAGATAAAGTTGAAAGTTGTATTAATTGTGAACATCTATGGAGATTCTCAGTCATCCAGGTCATGGTTGTCCCAAAGGTGCATTTTCAAGAGGCAACTGAACTTTCTGGTTTTTCTTTGAAGGTATTTCACTTCTCATCCAAGAAGCTTCAGGTCTGATTGGATGGTGGAGAGTTGAAGAAGCTTCTTGGATGAAAAGTGAAATATCTTCAAAAAGAAACAAAAAAGTCCAGTTGCCTCTTGAAAAAGCACCTTTGGGACAACCATGACCTGGATGACTGAGAATCTCCATAGATAGACATTCGTGCAAGTGTATTTTCTGCAAGATGTTTTCTGTCCCATCATTGTTGAACACAGGAGCAGGCTATTGGGGATGAGTCTGTATTGTCTGAATCTCAAAATGAAGCACAAATGAAATTTTTCTGGAGAGTGTCTCCACACATTCTCACCTTGTTTAAAGGTAAAGCACATAGGGAAGACAGGAAATAAATAGCAATGAAGATATAGACAAATCAATTCCAAAATCCTTTACTGTTTAATTAGTCCCAGACAAGGTTAGAAAAATTGACCCCAAAATGACCTGAAAGTATATTTTCTTTCACAGACTTACAAAAGAGTGTATTTTATTTCCCTTTTCTTCAGAACAAATAGTATTTTTCTCATAGGAAGTTCTTCTTTCATATTATATTCATTTTTTACCTAATTTTAAAAACACCACTTCCCTGTGGTTTGACATGAACAGACCATTCTAGACTGCTGAAGAAGCAACCAGTGATTCAGCAGTAATGCAGAAACACACCAGACTTCATACAAGGTTCAAACAAGAAAGAAGGTGAGATATCAAACAAAATCAAAGTCCAAGGATGGTATTCAGATTCAAGAACCAGATTTTAGCAAAGTGAGGAAAATGTAAAGGGGTACCTGTGGATTTTACTCTGGTAGCGTCATTGCTGACCATAGGGGACAGTGCTTATCTCCCTTTCAAAAGTGAGATTGGGCCAAGAATATGTAACGTTATTAGTTGGAAGGGAGATTCTAGATTGGATTATGCAACACACTAAGCCATAATGTAGCTTGCTTTTTGCTTTATAGATTAGAGCAAATGCTATTTAAAATACCATTTTTGCTTTCTTTGTTGATGCACAGGAATAACAATCTCTGTATATTCCTTGTCCAAGATAATTACTAAACTTGGTGCCTTAGAACTAGAGGTGGTATTCAGCAGGTTCTGACCAGTTCTGGAGAACCGGTAGCGGAATTTTTTTCAGAGAACCAGTAAATACCACTTTTGACAGGCCCCATCCCCATCTATTTTCTGCCTCTGAGTTCCAGCTGATCGGGAAGAAATGGAGATTTTGCAGTAACCTTCCCCTGGAGTGGGGTGGGAATGGAGATTTTATAGTATCTTTCCCTTGCCACGCCCACCAAGCCACATCCACAGAACCGGTAATAAAAAATTTTGAATCCTACCACTGCTTAGAATATTATACAATTATTTATATGTTTTAATGTTTTTATTTTTTCACAATATCTCTTTAGTTCTGTGGAATATTTGAAAAGTAGAAGTATCCAGCACTAAAATACATTATGACAAATAAATTATTTTAAAAATTGAGAAGATTTTAATTTTTAGTTCGCAGAAATAGAAAAGTGGTCACGTATGGCTGCACAGTTCAGACAGACTTATAATGTTTCCCAAGTGGAAATAACAGGATTTGGACCAGAGACAGAAAGTAAGAATAGATTAACAGTTTTGCCTTGGAAATTTGGGACAATTTTTATTTAATGGCGCTATGCTAGTTTATATATATTTTTATCCTTAAACTACAATGTTTTAACAAGAATTATTCCAAAGTGTAACCCATTTGCTCCTTTTTCTGCT
This sequence comes from Tropidonophis doriae, assembly GCA_026931265.2. Taxonomy (NCBI): domain Eukaryota; kingdom Metazoa; phylum Chordata; class Lepidosauria; order Squamata; family Natricidae; genus Tropidonophis; species Tropidonophis doriae. The sequence goes on along the minus strand of JAPKID020000801.1, from coordinate 3,036 downwards.
TTCATTTTACTAAACAATATTTAACTGAGATGCAATAATATATAATTGATAGATTACAATAGAATTCTTTTTGTCACTGGTTTTAACAGTTTATTATAAAATTTGGATTGTGTCATTTTAGTGATCTCGCTTTAGTATGGAAAAGAGGAAATGTGTGTGGTGATTTTGTTCCCACAACATTCTTAACCAGATCAGTTAAGATTAGACTGTTATGGTAACAAAGGGGCCAACTAAACTATTAACTCACATCCTGTAGGGTTAATTATACAAAATAGACAATGTCTAGTAGCTAATTGCTATGATGCCAAAATGATGGCATATATACAGTGTCTTCATCACAAAAATGGTGCATGCAGCTTTTGTGTGATGATATCATCAAGCATTCTTCATAATTTGTCCCCCTGTAAAATGACCATAATCTAGTCTTGCCCAGGAAATAATTTTTTCACTCAACTGCATTGTAGATGTACCTAAATCAAATCAGCTGATATATTTTATACCTAGTCCATAAAGAAAAAGCTGGAGAGAAATAGTGTCTGAGAAATCAAATGTGTCCATCACTACCAAAGTATGAAATCAAAGAATATAGTTCACATTGCCTGCAAAGGCCAAGCCATATCCATTGCTATCTGCCTAGCCAATGAGGAATAGACTAGTGATGTCACTAGGATTTGTATGCTGTCAGAACCAGGAATAAAGAGGTTTAATGGAGTTAGTAGCTGGCTGGTTGTTGGACAGACATCTATATTTTATTCAGAAGGAAGTCATACCCGGTTCATTTGAACATATTTGCAAAGAAGTATGCAGAATAGTACAATTCTACTGAACAAATTAAAATGTATTCCCAATGATATATACCTTAAAGAACAGACTGTGAACTCAACTTTATGTTCAAAATTCTTAGTATGTCCTAACAAGTCGCGGTTAGCTCATTTTGGAATATAATGTTAAACTAAAATGATCATAATCCTTTAAAAACTCTAAAGCAAATTTTATCACATTACCTTATTTCATTTCTTTTCTGACATGAAATATGATAAACAAAACTGGCAGATGTCTGATAAAATAATGGCTCCAACCACAGCCTGAGATGTCTCTTTAAAAAATATCCCCTTCTATACTAATCTTTTAGAACCTAGCTTCATGCCTTTATATTTCTAAAAGATACATTTTCAAATGTTTATTGAATGGATGGAAGTGGAGTCCTGGATAAATGAAGTCTCTATCTTCTCTCCCTGTTTACACCTTCCATGAGTTTTTTCTGGAGGCCTGAGTAAAGACTCTAAATGTACAATTTGGATTCACATCATTTGCCACAGCTTTTCGGGGTTCCCAATGAATACAGATCAAGATCAGGAAACTAGAAAGATCCAGTTTTTCAGCTGCTTGAAAAAGATCTGCAATGCTGAGAATATGCCTTTTCATAGAATAAAAATTAATTTCTTAATTCAACATTTTTAAATAGTGGAATCCAGAAACATAGATATCCATCCTTAACCATATTGATGCCAAAATGATAAAATGTGTAACACTGCACACAAGTATAATGAAAGGCATAGTCTGTGTTACATATACATGTACATTTTTTAATCTCCCCAGCGAAAGCTTATGTTCTCAACTAGTTTTACTTCCCTTATTTATTTGTTTCCACGGTATAAATATGATCTGACTCAGTTTGTTCTTCCCAAATTTACTGGTGATTCAGTTAATATTTCCTTAATTCTGTAAGGAAATATTACAAAGTAAGTTACAATGGAGTATGAGTAAGAAAAGCATTTCTTTGTGTGCACACACAAAGGGAAAAAAAACCCACAAAATTTACGGGAAATTAAATTGGTGACAGCATTTGAAAAGATGCAAAAAAAATGAGGAAAAATGAAAATAAAACTGAGTACAAATTTTGGGTACAGTTCTTTTAGAAAGTTGATGCAAGAAGAATAGAATGAACTTAGCACTGAAATAATTAGAAATGAGTAAAGTTGTCTTGACTAATTATCATGTCCCTTTTTGTTATCCTTGCTTATTACATAATAACTTGCATAATTTAAATTCCACAAATTTTGTAAGGCTGCTTTAGAAAAGAAGTAAATAACAAAAATCCATGCTATTTGCAATATATCTTCAGATGCTCTCAACTGAATGACGAATCATATAAGTAGTCCTCAACTTATGACCACTATTGAGCCCAAAATTTATGTTGCTAAGTGATAAATTGGTTAAGTGAGTTTTGCCCCATTATTTTTCTTGCCATATTTGTTAAGATAGCTACCCAGCTGTTAAGTGTATTAGGCTTCCCCATTGACTTTGCTTGGGGATCCCATGACCCCAGGAGATTGAAACAGTCATAAATATGAGTCAGTTGTCAGTTGTCTGAATGTAAATCTTTTGGACACATGGTCATAAGTGTGAAAAATGATCATAATTCATTTCTTTCGGTGCTGTTGTAATTTTGAATGGTCACAAAATGAACTGTTGTAAATTGAGAACTATCTGTATACTATTTTAGTATATTTTCATGCATGTTTTCCCCAAAATAAGACAGGGTTTTATTTTCTTTTGAACTCCAAATAAGCTCTTGGCCTTATTTTCATCTTATTGTTTTTGAGGTGCAGGAGGCCCCTTAACCTCAGTCCGTGGCCACAGACTGTGGATCAGCTGATCCAGAGCAGGCCAGAAGTTCTGTCTCTGTTTCTGGCACAGTCTTGCCAGCCCTAGTGTAGCTGGGCCTGCCACTCTTTTTTGCAGCTGCCACTAAGAGAAGGGGCATGGTAGCTAGGGTTTGTGGTAGCAGCCTCCATGAGGCCATTTACATGGATGGCAGGTGCACCTGGGATATATGACACACCCTAACCCTAACCCTAACCCTAATCCTGAACCAATTAATATAATTTTTGGTAAAGAAAGACTTGGATAAGCATCTCTATACTGTTACCAAGGAAACTGCATGGACATATCTATGTACCGTATATTCCGGCGTATAAGATGACTTTTGAAACCCCAAAAAGTCAACCAAAAATCGGGGGTCGTCTTATACGC
>JAPKID020000800.1:0-16524 GCA_026931265.2 Tropidonophis doriae | reverse complement strand
GGAAATATTCCTGTGAATAGGCAGGATTAGCAGTAAATCAATTTCAATGTACCTTCAGGTGAGGACCTGATCTTTTGTCCCTGACACTTACCCAGCGTTTTACTGTTATAATAGGTTGCAAATGCAATGAAGAATTCATTACCTTTTGATGCTCCTGATGCATCACAAGGAGGACAGAAGGTTTTGAAAGTAGAGGTTACTCCCACAGTGCCAAGAATTTCTCGGACAGCTATTACAACAGCTTCAATCCGCCGACATCGTTGGAGAAGAGAAGGTAAGTCTTTATAATGTAAAGTGAAAATTGTAATGGTGTCATTCCCCTCCATTGGCAAATGCTAGTTTCTAAGCCTGAGTTTGATCATTTGTTTTAGGTATATAGACATACAGAAAATAATTATGTATGTGTACAAATGTGTAATCGTAACTGCATACTATAATGAAATAATAATTCTTCCTGTTTTATATATCTAGAAAAACTTAAGTGATTTAAGTGGTATATCATGGAAATTGAATGGCACTTTAAAAATTTTGTAATTACTTTCTACTTTCAGTGGGTTGTATCTTTCTTCTTTTTAAAAAATTGTTGGAAAGTCATTATTTTGATGGTGTGACTGTATCTGAAATTTGTGGGCAGTCCAGCTATATATAGCATCTCGGAAAAAAATAGACTTTTTTCTTTTTCAATGATTTCATAATTTATAATCTATAGGTGACTTTTGGGGATGTGTGTTGCTGTTTTTTTTTTTTTTTTAATGGGATAGAGGGATGTGTTTATGTATAAAATTCCAAATACCAACGTAAGATAGACAGTATTGAAAATGTTATCTGTTTTTTCATTGATAAAATGGTAACTGGTACTTTAATATTAATTTGTACTCATATTTTCAAGACCTGTGCTTTGCAAACCTAACAATAAATCTCAAGTATTTTGTGTGGGGATAATTTAAGAATCTTTTAGTTTTCATAGGGAGCAACTTCAAATCTTTTAAGCTCACCCCTCTGCCAGCAAAAAGAAAAGCAAATGTTAAATTGGAAACATACCAATTTCTGTTATGGGTGGATAAGGTTTGACTCTTTTTTTAAAATCAATTATATTGGTAAATATATAGTAGACTGCAAAAACATAAAATTTGAACTTTTATTAAACTTTAAATTCCTTGTTAAATATTTATGTACAGTACTTGTTGATTCTCTGTTTTTTGTTTTCATTCTGAATTCTTCATAATAAAAACAGTTAATCCTATTTTTACAAATCCTTCATCATGTACAGCCCTACTGCAGTAGTGCTGCATTTATGTCTTCTTGCACACGGCACATCATCTCCACTTATTTTTATGATGCTGTTCAACTTTCTTTGAGAAAAATGCAGGTGTGGTTTTCTGTATTCCGTGTACATCTTCATTTCCCTGCCTGGGTTATAATGATTAGGGAAAGAGTAGAAAGACACTAAAATATTATATGTTGAATCCCAGATGGCTTTGACTTCTCAAATGATGCTGACATGAGCATTCCCGGATCTCCGATCCTGCACGGCTCCACAGACCTAGGGATCAAACGCAAGCAAGAGGGGGACGTACTGATGCTCAGGACCCCTGAGCATGGCTCACCGGAGCCCAACTTGACACCAGCCACAAAAGAGGGTAGGACAGAGATAAGGTGGCATAAGTCAGTAAAGCCATTGCTTGGGGAGGATCCTGGCTCTTTCTTCCCCAAAAGAATTCCCTTTTGCTTTAGAGTATGTTCCATTGACCACAGGTACACTTTCTTCTCTTTCCTTCTTTCTGCACATATCCCTTTATGCCTAGCTTTAGGCTTAGAGCTTTTTATTATAACAGTTTGGACTTTTACTATCTGTATAATTTCCAGCTTAACATGGTTAAAATAACCTGATAACTTTGGGATCACTTTGTTATGTAATGTGTAGATGATCTTGGGGGATCAAGGAAACGTTCTGCTTAGAAAACGATCAGACAAGAGAGGGAGGAGACCACAGTTGTTTAATGGTCAGAGAAAAAAACTTAGGAGAAACAAGAATTTTGTACCTTCAGATTTGCAAGATTGATGCCAGCCCTTCTGGGTAGACCAGACAGGAAACCTGACTAGATGAGCAAAATCTACTTTATTTTAAGACTACTTTAATAGAATCTTGCAAGTCTGAATGTACAGACTTTCCACTGCTACTTTTAACCCTCTGATCAATTAGGGCAGGTCTTCCTAAGTTTCTTCCTCTGACAGTCAAGCGGTTCTGGTTTGATAGTTTCATTGGCAATCTCTTTTCTCTCATCTTCCAAGGTCATCCACTCATTCTATTGCATCCTGGAACACCCTGCTAGTGAGCATGCTAAGTCTGCTAAATGTACACAAATATACATTTATAGATATACAAATGTATATGTACAACAAGTAAATATATTTATATAATATACAAGTATATATACATATATACAATAAAAATGTGTCAAGTAAAAATATTGATGCTCACCACCTGGAATGCTTTACAGCATATAAAATAATACTTTGACTGTAATTTAGTAATAGAAGAGGGGGGAAGACTTTCTCTTACTATTTTATATACCAAACTTCCAGTTCAGTGAATGGTTTAATCACCTGTTCAGTGGATTGAAGTGAAATTAAATTGCCATTGTGCTATTTATGGGATTGGGTCCCTAAGTAGGTAGTATAAACTTGGAGAGAAAAATCTTATAGCCTTGTATAGTGGTATTCTTCATGTTAACTCTTTACTAAAAGATTCTCAGTTTACTCGGTGCACGTCCTTAACCTACTGTCCCATTGGTGCTGGTGCAGAAGGATTCAGATAGCAATGCATTCTAAGTTATAAATATATACTTTGCTAATCTGCATATCTCCCTAACTTATTTCTATAGTGCTTCTTTTTTGTCTTTAGTGTAGTCATTTTGGCACTGCTGATATTTTAAGACTTTAATAACATTTACAAATTATGTGCTGTACATGCTTCACAGTTGCTCCATGGAAAACTATGTAGGAGATGACCAAGCTGAGCCCGAGGAAGGGGTCAAGCACGTCATCATCAATCTCAAGTCCCTTCGCGCCCACAAGAGATCTAAGTCCAGCCCACCTTGAATTCCATTGACTCTTATCTACTGTCAATTTTCCTTTGACTGTTAGTAGTTCAGAGTCTTGTAGAAAGCATGCATTAAACCTATATTCATTTGAACTGTCTTGGCTCCTGATTTCTTGCGCCTGACAAGCTAAATAGCAAAACAAACATGCAAACAAACAAACCATTTAGAGTTAGCATTAGAATTAGGATTCCTTATTTATTGCATCTGAATCCATCATGTGCAATCAGAGAGTTCACGGTGTCTGAAAAGGAGAGGCATTATTGAAAAACTATGGAAGCATGAAATTTAGAATTTACTCCTAGAACTGAGTGAATTTGAGCATGGCCAGTAAACTAGCCCTAACCACAACTTTTCTCCTACTGGTTTTATATTGTTGTACTAACTACATGTTGCATGTGCATGACCAGAAGAAGGTACAGAAATTCTCACACAAATTCTCAAATCTTCTTTTCAAAAAGAGTTGCTTCGATGCCACAGTACTTCTTTCTTTAATATGTTAGATATATTTTCATTTAGGTCTTGTTGCCTAAATGTTTTCTAGATAAAGTAAGTGAGCATAGTTTACACAAAGAAATGTTTTAAAAATCATATTTTTGTGAGTGAATCTTTTTCATTTCTTTTGGTGATCTGGGATAGGAAAAGATTGGTCTTCTCTTAATCATAAAAGGAAATCACAGTTTGTTAAATTACTCACTTTGGGTGATCTTGCTGATTTTGCATGAAATTGATAAATATTCTTGTTTTCAAAATTGTGTAAACAAAATGACACAGTCTTATCTTTCTTATGCTGATCTATGACAATAATAACATTGTTTTCATTGAACTTCCTTATTTATTGATTTTAAATATTCCAAGTATATAATAAATAATCAGACTTTTTTGCATCATGCTTGGGTCAGTTTGTGTAAATATTCTCTGTAAGTTAATAAAAAGTAGAATCATAATGCTGACAGGATTAATGTGCATGTACTCCTCTTACATTGATTATGTAAGAGAAGCTTTGAATATGAATAATAATGTTGGGAGCATTGATAAACCATGTACCTGTTGAGGACAGAACTAGCATTGATTTAAAAAATATTTCAAAAAAAAATATGGCTGAAATATCCTTTTGAGTTTATATTTTGGTTCTTCCTCTGACAAGCGTTATTGCCAACAAGGACTTTGGTTCAGAATATACTTGAACATTTTGTGAGAAAAATAAGCTTTTCCCCAAATGACTATGTTCCCATTGAAGTCAAAAGTATATTTATAGTGATTAGTAAATCTGTATATTGCTCAAATTGAACTTCTGAATACTTGATGGCTTGAGAGATCCTACCTTGCATGTTGTTTTCCTCCTTTTTCACTTTCAAGCACTGCTGAGTTGCCTTGGCCTCTGCATGGTGGTGGCATTCGGAAAATTAACACCAAGCCTCTCTGACTCTTTTCTCCGAACGGAAGGGATAATTTTATTAATTATACTAAATAGTAATGTTGCAAACATCATTGACAAACAACAATATTTCTTCCATTTTATGTTATTTTATCCTTGCAAATTGATTGTAAGGCTTGAGATGTATCCATGGAAATTGACTAGGAAACACCTCTGCATATTGTGTTCCCTCAATTAAAGTAAGGATGGGTTAAGAGAGGTGGTGGTGGGAAGGCAGCAGTAGCTGCTGCTCAATGAAAAGCACTTTCACTTAGCTTTGCATGGTGGTCAAATAAAAGAGAGTCTAAAAGGCACATTTGCTTTCAGGACATTCTTTTATTTCAAATGGCTTTTTAACTTTTTGTGTGAAGAATACCATATGCAAAGTGGCTTGTTTTTAAACATAATATTTTACAAGGCTCAGAGTTTGTTTTTGTTTAATCGAAGGAGCTTTCTTATTTTACAGGGCACGATTGTGTTAATGTTTGAAATGTTAAAATGCTAAAGTAAAAGAATCAACATTGCTGAGGAAATAATCTGTAAAATGGGCATTCTCTCAGCTGTCAGATTTAATTCTACATATTTACCTTTGTCAGTATGATTACTTTGCAGAGAAATTTTTGAAATGGGAGAGAAATGATGTATGACAGGATAATTGTAATCTTAGGATTACTGTACAAAACAGAACTGTATTAAGTTAGAATGAGGGTGTCCAAATTGTTGATTGGAAGAGAGAATGATCTGAGAGGCTGGTTAAGCACTTGGTTAGCTAAAAATAAATAATATTTTACAGACAGCATCAGCTATGGAGACTTGCTTCTGCTTTGTAAATAATCTGTTCTCTTGTTTATAATACTTCCACATTGTGCTAATTTCATGATAATGGGTCAGTGTTTGAAACTGTCCAGATAAATATATGTGTGTATTTATTAAATTTATATGCCACCCATCTTGTACTCAGTGCTACTATGATATGCAAAAACACTCTTAGAAAACTTCACAGTGACACATGCACCCACTGTTAAATACACACACATATTAAATAATACTCAGATGGCTGACGTTGAGGAATACTTGTATGCATCAAAATCTCTATTTTATAGAACCCCTACAAATACTGAAGTAGAACTGCCCCTTTGGCATTTAGAATAGGCAGAGGTACAATTTGAGTTAGAGGGGGAAGAAATGAAATCAAACAAACTAAAAGTGGCCAAACAACGAATGAATTCTGACTTAATTTTATGTACCAGCACAGCCATTCTAGGTTGATCTTTAGCACTGGGAATGGCAGGAAGATTTCCATAAGAATTTACTTCTGGAAGAATGTGCTTTTAGTTACATTCATTAAACACAATCATAAACATTCCTCAAAAGTAAAAGTCCTCTATACAGTTTTAATATGCTTATTAATAAGTGCAGCTAGGATTATAGCTATATACAAATTTATTATTATAATTTACATATTAGTAGTTATGTAGTAAAAGATGAATGGTTTATGACTTTTTGAGAGAGGTTATTGTAAGCATATCTTTTAGAAAAGTAATCCATTTAAGCATTATGTAATAAATTCATTCTGTTCCAGACTGCAGTATAAAAACAGTTATCATCAAAATACTGTAACTTGAAGTTTAAGTTTCTGCAAAATGTTTGCAACATAAGTTTGCTTTAAAAAACCTGTGTGCAAACCTATCCATTTTTAAAATTAAATCATAGTATCGTAATTTCTTACTCTGCGGTCTTTGGTGTTTTCAGATGCTGAAGGAGTCAGTGGAAGAGAAGAGTCTGTGAACTTCAATGATGCTGATGAAGGGTTTTCCTCTGGGGCATCACTTAGCAGCCAGCCACCTGGGACCAAACCTTCATCCACATCTCAGAGGGGCAGTTTAAGGAAAGGAGTTGCTGGGCTTTTGGCCAAGGATAAGGAGATCATCTTGGCTACCAAATCCACAGACAGCCCTCGAGAATCTGCCCGTAAGCAGTACTTGCACCAGTCAATTGACCTCAATACAGATGCAATTGAAATTACTCCCACAAAGAAACATTTGAGTTTGCCTGCTGGGCAGGTGGTACCAAAAGCCAGCAGTGTAAGCCTGATCCGAACTGCAAGCGCTTCTTCCAGTAAATCATTTGACTATGTGAATGGTAGTCAGACGGGTTCCAATGTTGGCATTGGCAGTGATGGTGTTACTAACTTAGCAGCTGGCAACTCCAATCGTTTTTCAACCATTAGTCTACAAGAGGACCGGTTAAGTCAAGCTGGAAATGGTAAAGATGTCCACTCACCAGGAGCTCCTCTGACTAAGCAGTCCCGATCCCCAAGTTTCAATATGCAACTAATATCCCAAGTCTAACTTTTTTTAAAACCTTCCTATGTTTTTTTTTTAATTTGTCCAATTCTTTTTTGAGCAACATCTACAATCTTCATCTTATCGTTTGAAAATCCTGGCTTTGGTGATCTTGTTCGATTCATTTAGAAACTATACTATATTTTGTACTGAAACAGCAATAAAACCTCGTGTTTTCGCCCCCTCTCCCATTAATGTCATTGTGAAACAGTATAAAATATACTTTATGCCTTTTCCAAGCCTTTGGTTCTCCTTGGGTGATGTGCAATCCATTATAGGCAGATCAGTTCCCATTTCAACACTGTGAGTCTTGTGAAGATTGGAGGAAATGGAGAATATGATCCCTATCAAAACAAAGCTTCGGCTTTCCTGAGAAATAATAAACGGGTTAGTTTTCTCAGTCTAAAGTTCTGCAAAGACTAATGAATTGTGATTTTTTTTTTGTCTCTTGGAACCAAGAGTGCCTCAGAGATTCTAGTAGGACTTTGGACCTCTGAGTTAGTGCAATCAATTCTGTGGGAGAGGAATATTGTCATTGCTTCTGATGGCGGTTGAAATGCACTTTGTCATGAACATTAGAGTAGTCTTCCTCTACCATCCATCCACTCTTGCCCTCCCAAGCTTAATGTTCAGCTACCAAGACATGTATATATGACCAGGAAATTGCTCCTTCAAAATGAATGGGCTGTAAGTAGACAGCATAGATTGCAATGCAGTTTTAAGGCCTATGGAGCCATGTTTACATGTCTTCCCCACCCAGGAAACAGGGTTGTTTCTCTACATGGTAGAAATTTGAAAGATGAAAATACATTTAAAACAAGATTGAGAAAATGGGACATGGGCTTTCCCAAGTATGACTACTCATCAAAGCTTTAAAAGTTACTTTTGTAAGTTGAGAATCTTTGGAACCTACAAGAACATTTGAAGTTTAGGTGAGGGAGTTTTTCAGGGTGCTTGCGGTGGAAGGACTAAATTTTGTCACTGAACAAACTCAGAAGCTTCAAAAAGGACAAGTGTTCTCCAGCGGGAAATGCCAGGAGCAGAGGCAATGTCTGCTGGAAATACTGAGGCATCAGTTTTCCTTAAAATCATTTCTCAAGCAGTGGGGTTTTTTGGCAGCTTTCTCTTTCCAAAGGAAACAATTCACTGCCTATATTTTGATCAATCCATTGCAGTCATAGTTCATATAGTTAATGTAATGCGGGTGTGTGTAGGGGAGCTAAAGATATTATCTCCCCCACTTTAATCTGGGAATGCATACTGTTGAATTTAATCTTGAATGCATGTGGTGTGTCAGCAATACGTGATATCTGTGCTGTAGATCACTGCTTTAAATTGCATTTCTTATTCTAAAGAAAGTGTTCATCATGTTTTGAAGAATAATGTATATATGGAAAGCAAAAGGGGGCTGTTTTGCCTTCTTATATTTTTGCTGTACTTTGACCTGGAATTCTGTTGACAGTTAATGAAAGGAACAGATATAAGTTATATTCCTCCTTCCCCGAAGTAACCTTTTTAATTAGTTATAGCTTGAAAAGTTTCAAACATAGTACATTATTTTCAGAAGGGTCAAAGGTTAAAATGTTCAGATTACCAAGTGCCATTATTCTGCTAAAGAAAAAATTAAGTTTAGTTGATAGTTTCCAGTTCTTCTACTCTCTTTTTGTCTTTCTTCCCTGACTTTTGATTTGAATCTGGAGTTTGTCAGAAGAATTGTAACTAAAGTAATTCTCATTTTAAATTATTACTATTACACTAAGTAGTACTTACTTTGTATAGGCACTCATTAAAGCAAAGCTAATGTCAAATTTAATTCCAATATTACTGAAACTCAGGAATGTTTCCCAGTGATTCACTGTAATTATTGAATATTCAGAATAATTTTGAATAATATGTATAATGTAGGTTAGACTTCTTGAGCTCTAAAGCCATCCATTATAGACAACTTCAAAAGGTTTCTTTGTTCTGTAGAAAAAGTGAGAAGGGACCTAGCTGTATGTCTTTATTTTTCTAGAGAACTAATATGATTCCCATATAATTCAGCAGTCTTTTTTAATAATAGAAACTATGACCATTATACAGAAAACTGCATGAATAGTTTTATAACTAGGGACTTTGGGCTTTCAAGTGTTAAGTAGTAGTTTATTGTGCAACATATTAAACTATGTTTGCATCCTTCTGATTTAATGGTGTGGAGATCACAGAAATGATTATGACCAAGGTGACAGGATTTAAAAACAAAAACTACTGGGATAACCAAGCCTGTGGTTATACCTAGAGTAGCTTTTTAAGATCCAGATCCATGTATTCTACATAGCAAAAACCAAGTCTTAGTTGAAAAGAAATATTGCTGTAATTCAGACCAGCTTATTTGTTCTTTATGAAACATTTAAATCACAGGTTAAGCTTGTTGTTTTTTTAAAATATCTGTATGTAGTTGTATGCACATAATATGCAGAAAGTCTAATTTACATACTGATGATTGGTAGCTTGCTATCAAACTGGAATGTGTTTAACTGCAAATTTTCACCTTAAAAGAGGTTATAGTTTATTTTTTTAAATATTGAATAAAATATGTGTTGTATCTTCTCAACATATTAAAATTACAATGTGTACATATGTTGGGGTGATGACTTATAGAATTAGTAAAGTGATTGTTTTTTCCTGTGCAGTATAGTTTTCTGTATTTAGTTCTTTTGCTTTTATTATTGTTTGACACATTATAACATCATGTATGTATTTTCAATTTTGGTTTATGTTTCTTTTCTTATTTTGCTTCTAAAGAGTTGGCACATTGTTCAGATTCTATTCCTATTTTAATATGCAATTTTCCCATACTGTGGACTCAAGTACGAAGCTTCCCTTGTTTCTTTGTCTTTATGATGGAGGAAACACTGCTGGATATCTTTTCTTGAATGTCTGTGTCTTACTTGAGAATATTAATTGGTTCTCTTAATAGGTCATGCTAGTACTGCTTCAACATTTGTTGATGTATCTGCTGCTAAACTGTCCCAAAGTTTTTGCTAAAAGAACTTTATTGATGTTTTGTATTTGAAGGTTCAGACTCAGTGGGGATGTAACATCTCTTTGTTTCTTATTCATGGTTGAGATTGTTCCTTTCCTCTTAGCACCTTGGTTTGCCTACTCCCCCCTCCCCAGTTGAATTGCACACTAGCTTTTATAATGTTGACCATGAACTATCCAAAAGTGTGTAAACCTACCATGTATGCTTACCAAATATATAGAGAGACTCAGTCACTATCTTTCATGTGTTACTCAGAAAGTACACTATAGTTCACAAGTTCATTGTAATCTAGACGGTTACAATACTCAGTTTTGAAAGGAAGAAAGGAAAAATAATTCCACCAAAAATGGTGATGCCTGAGTGAAGATGCAGTTGATCAGTGCTTGGTGTAGTTTGTAAAATTCATTGACATGGGACATTGGAATGAAATAGAATTAGTTTGGCACAAAAGTCAGAACTTTCCAATGAACCTTGTAATTTGCCATTACCAACTTTTTACTGGATTATAGGCAACAGTAATACTCTGAAGGATATGACAGATATTTGCATTTAAATATTGTTATATGTATCGTGTTATATAATAGCGTCTGTTAAGTAGAAATGGCAGTTCTTACAATATTTTGTTCCAGTTGCACAGTGAAAAAGAGCAAAGCATCTTCGTATCTTATGCGTGTGTTGATCAAAATGCCTGTATAAAAAAAATCTGAAAATATGACTACAAGAAAGAACTATGAACAAAACTGGGTAGGACAATAGTCTGAAATAATATTTTTACTTGCCTTCCTCTCTGGAGGAATATGTAATCATTACCATGTTGTAAAGACTATTCTGCTGTTACTTTTGCTCTAGTTTTACATGTAAAAAAGGAAAAGTAAGCATATAGTTATATGGTTATTACCAAATGCTGGATTATTTTAATTGCACCATTTGACCTGGCTTGCGTTTTTTTCATAATACAGACGATAATAGGAGAATAAGATTAATCATCTCATTGATTACAAAACTATTTCAAACATTGCTGATGTGCAATTTATGGGCAGCTCTTTCAATGATTTCTTAATAAGCCTTTCATGTAAAACTATGCATCATTCTATGCCAGAATGATGAATTTGTATCACAGTGAGACATTGTTTAAAATATAGTGTTTTTCAAACATATACAGTAATAGTATCTGATTCATAAACTGGGTGTCTTGTATCCTGATGCTCTTTGTTGATTTAAAGTAGGCAAGTTCATATATTTTACAACTGAAATAAGGAAATTATAATAATTTCAGACTTTTGATTTGCACTATTTTCTGGGAAGTAAGTTTTTTTTCTGCTGCGGAATGGATATGTGCCTGTATATATGTGTGTATATGTGTGTATATGTGTGTGTGTATAACCACACAAATAAACATACACGCACACACACACCTATATACATACACAGATGTGTACTATTTGTCAGTTGTTGACAATCAATTGCTCTGTTGTTTGCAAGATGTATGTAATTATAATCAATGTAATATTCTGAAACAAATATGTATATGTGTATATTTCCAAATGTTTGTTTAATATTTTTCATTATTATCAGTATTTATCTTCAGGGAATAGATTTTCATTTTCTTATTACAAATACATTTTGAAGGAGTAATTTGAGTGCCGGTAGTACCATCCAAATGCAAAGATTTTTTAAATTAGTACAAAAATTGCAACTTTTAACAAATAATTAAGAAGATGAAATCGACAATTTTGTTTTAGACTTTAAAGAACATATGAGTTGGAAAAGACAAATCAATCTAAATACTATTTTCATACATTATTTTTAAAAAAAGTTTTATAAATTATTTCTGGATAATCAGATATCACGCATTATAATTTTACCACTTAAAATTAAACAAAACTCCATATTCAACCAGTTAAAATTAATAATTGCCAAAGACTAGTAATTTGATTAATTGCTTAATACTAAATGCAATACATAAATTCAATATTGGGACATTAGTAGGATAGAGGATACATGTAGAATCACTTAGATGAATCCAAAGTTGGTTCATTCCAACTTATTGGTTTAACATAACAAACAAACATGTCAGTGAGAAAGAAGTGCTTGACAAAAGTTTTTATTCATGGTTTACTCATGGTTCATTAGGAATTAAATTGATTTCCTGTTACTTGTGCTTCTGCATTATACTCCGTTATAATTATTCACATTCATTTGTACTGTTAAGTCTTTTTAATATTGCATTCATTGGTTATGACCCAAAGTTTCACTAAATCATTCAAATAAAAACCTTTAATTTTTCTTTATAATTAAAGGTTTGATTCTCTTTCATTTAATTCTCTTTAAATAAATTATCATTAATTTCTCAAATATGCTTTAATAAAAATACATGATACCACTATTATCCTGAATATCCATGTAACCTATTTTTCTGCTGATTAATACTTCAAATAATATTTTGAATAACAAATTAATTATCTCTTGGTTTCCCACAAATATTTTTGTATTGTGCTTTTGTAAAGAACCCTCACTTTATGTGCAGTAAGATTTTTAAAATAGTTTGCACTTAAAACATAATTAAAATTTTGTGGAAAATAATATATTCAAACTCAAATCCCCTCAAAAAGCAAGCAGAATTTTAAAAAATGGTTATTTGTATATATTCATACACCCATTTTCATCATATGTAAAATTTAAATACAATGAAATATATAAGAGGTACAAGTTAGGAGATCCTTTCTTAAATTTCTGTCAGAATTGTCAAGGCTGCAGTATGGAATTGCATAAACTACCATATATGATTGGAGCATAACTTTTTTTAAAGCCCTTAAATAGTTGTTGTTAAAAATATTCAAGCCCACAATAAGTAATGTAAACTTGAAAATATATTTTCAACATTGGTTTACTATTTTTCCCAAAAATACAATTCAAAATGTATAGTCATTCCATGATTTGTAATAAGGAGCATCCGTTTTATGTTGAGACCTTTAATTTGCAAAGTAGATAAATATTAGTGAGTACAAAAGCATTTCTGTATAATTTTGAATTCTACTCTTAATTTTAAAAGCTGATTGCATTAAATATTAGAGAATTAAAATTGCAGCATCTATTGGTACTAGAAAACAGAATATTTTTGGTGCTCTACTTCACATGGGACCAAGGTTACTCCTGGCATTAACAATATATCAATTCATGCAGTTAATAGTTGGTTATGTGTAACCCAACCCAGTGTCTTTATTCTACACATAAAATACTTGAAATTAGTAGATAGTGGGGGGGAAACGCCTATGGTATTTAATTTACACTGGCTTATCAACTTTGATTTTGTTTTCACTTGAATTTTTACTTACAATCAACATACATGGCTACTAATTTGTAATGTTTCTGTTTAAACAATTATCTGCAATAGGCACTCTGAGGGAGATATCAATGAAATACATTCATGAGTGTTTAAAATTTTACACAAGTTAACTCGTTCTTCATTTTGAAATTACTTTTTATAGTATTCTCATTAGTATTTCTGAATATGTTGTTTATGATTGGAAAGTAGAATATAGAAACTTGAAATCAGTCTGTTTATTGTAAGATCATCTCTAAGGTAAGATGATTCACTTAACTTGGTCACATTAAACTTTACTCTTGGATTTGCATAATTTCTGACAAGCTACTGATTGTGAATGAAGATGTTAATTTTTAATGTTTGTAAACAGATATCCTGACTTACAATGTTTCATTCTAGCTTTTTTGACAAGTTACATAAGCTCATCTTTCAAAAGCATTTTCTTTTCCCTTCACAACTTCCATCTGACCAATTATTATCTGTCATACAAAGGTTTATTATTAAACCAAGATTTCTGAAGGATTTTTACTGTTCTGGCATTATGTAACCTATTTTACCTCATTTACAAAAACCATAGCTGGCAAATATCCCACTTACTTTATAGAACATCTGTTTGACGAAAGGAGTTGATTTATGATAATATTCCACCAGCATATTGGTATGATATTTGAAACAAATCAAAATTTGGTGCTGGTGAAATGTTAAACAAAATGAGTATGTAATATAAATGCAGTCTTTATGGCATTGGGGCCCTAATTTGGGACCTGTGAAAAACTATTAACAGAGCTCAGATGACATGTTTTTGAAGATCATTATACTGGTGCATGTAAGCCATTATCGTAACTGTCTTACTGAATCTGGTTAATGTTGAACTGTGTTAAGTGTTGAATTTGTAAATAATTGCCAGAGATAGATAATATTTTGAATCATTGTAAATAGAGGTGTATAAAATTAAAACTAATCTGCAACGCAGAATATATATGTATATATAAAAGGTGTTTAAATAAATATTGTGCTGTTTCTGGAAAAATAGTCACATTGTCATATTTTCCCCAGTATACTTTTATATGAACAGAATATTATTTTCTCATAGATCATGCTTCTTTTGGGTAGGTATTATATATAACAATCCAGAATATATATTTTACACTGAAGTTAATTTCTAAAAACTGGTTGACTAGTGGGCCTGACCGTTAGCATTACTTGGCACAGAGCATTAATAGGTTTACATGTTACAGGCTGCAGTATTTTAACCTGTGAAGCACTAGGAGGTCGTGTATTGGTTCTCTTCCAAATACTCCCATGTCTTGGGAATTTAATAAACAAGAAGATTGTCAGTGCAACTACTGATGTAATTGTTAAAACGTTCACATTGGCTTCTATTCCATTCCACTCCATTTCATTCCACTCCATTCCAAACTCTTCAGAGGGTATTTAATATAAACCCTAATAATGTTAAATAGCGGTTGAAATATTTATAGATTTAGAATTCACAATATAGAAAACTATTATTTCCACGAGGGTGAGTATTGAAGAGACCCTATGACAGTGATGACTAACCTTTTTTGACTCACTTGCCAAAAGCGGGGGGAGCGCAGGGGGGTCGTGCACAGGCGTGCCACACCCATAATGCTATATACACAATCACAGACCACATGCACACACGACCAACACTTCCCCACATTTTTGGCGTGGTTCTTTTGCCCTCCCCAGGCTCCAGAGGCTTTATAGGAGCCTGGGGAGGGAACTTCCCTAAAGCCTCTGGAGCGTGACAAATTGGCCCTACAGACAAACCAGAAATTCGGGGATGGACTTCCGGGTTGCTCCAATTTTAGCCCTCTGAAGCATTCAGGAGCCCTCAGGAAGCTTCCCTGAAGGCTCCAGAGGACTAAAACCAGCCCTACGATCAACCCATTTTTTGCCCTTCAGAGCAAAAAAACCCGTGACCGGCTACTGCCCCATACGTCCCTTCGACCCATACGCTCACACAGAGTGGGGCTCCTCCAAATGCCGTCAGCCAGACAGTGTCGGCTGGCGATGCCCAGGGGGAAAGCCTTCTCTGTGATGGGCCCCACCCTTTGGAACGACCTTCCCCCTGATATACGTGCCATCTCCGACCTTCGCCTCTTCCGCCAGAAGCTCAAGACTCACTTTTTCAATCAAGCCGGCCTGGCCTGATCTCACGCGGCCAAATTGCCCCGAGTTTTAAATTTTTAGTTTGGATGTTTTAGGATTTTTAACTAATGGGTTTTAGCGCAGGGAAAGTTTTTTTAATATATTTTAAATTGTTTGTATTTTGTATTGTGCTTTTATTATACCCTGTGCGCCGCCCCGAGTCCCTTGCAGAGATGGGAGCGGGATACAAGTCTAAATAAACTAAACTAAATAAACTAAACTAATGTCAGCATTCCAAATAGCATGCAAAATTAAATTTGAGTCCAAGGCAATGTGCTGTTCAAAGTTCCAATCTATTAAGAGAGCCATGCTGGCACATCTGTGGGAAAACCTGTTAAAGTTCATTATCTTGCCCCCACATCCACAAGTCCATCACATAATACAATCTTCCACTGTCGTGCTGGCAGTCCCACGCATCCAGTTCCAGTCAGGTGCAGAGGTACCAAGAGAAAGGATGAGCTTGGCAATCTAGAAAAGTATTTTATTGTGGCTACATAACATTCTACTCCATATTATCCCCCCTCCCATTTCCCCACTATAGAAACAGCATAGTAGCCTAGACATGTGACAGGCCAAAGATCCAAAAGGAACATGGCTGCAGGCCTGACACCTACTTTTCTCTGTGTTGAGCAGCTTGGAAATACATGAGAACAAAAATGTAGAGCATCGTTTAGGACACCCAAGTTCTAAAAAGCCTGCCATAACACCTTCACCACTTTTCTTATATAGTTCCTAACTCTAAAATAATTTAATGAGCCCAATTCAAATATTGACTCCTTTCCAGTACCCCATGTCAACATTCAGAGCAGTTCCCATCTACTGAAATAGGCAAAGCATCCTTGGAGTCTCTTCTGTAATATCTTGTTATCATCCTGCCTACTTTATTGCCCATTTTGACTTCTTTCATTAGTATCAAACTACAGCATTTATGAGAAGAGTAACTGGTTGATGTTTATTTATTTATTTATTTATTTTTCAAATTTATAGACCGCCCCCTCTCCCCCAAAGGGGACTCGGGGTGGTGCACAGGCAAATAAAAACCCCACAAAATACAATAAATATTAAAAATATATTAAATAAAAACCATTCCTGTGCTAAAAACCCTAATATCAAAACTAAAACCATACCCAATTTAA